>JBBBVU010000015.1:22406208-22419175 GCA_037177055.1 Atherinosoma microstoma | reverse complement strand
CTCCCGTTAGCTCCGGGTTAGCTTTGTTAGCTCATAGCTCAGAGTTTGAAGGGTGTCAATCATCCCTCCCCACGCTCCAGCCCCGATCTCAGCGCCTCCTCGTTGTCCATTTTTGGGTTTTCCGGGAGTCACAAGACTCGTTACGTTGCCAAGATGGCGACGGTTGGAACCTCCCAATGAGCTTCTTTTCAGCTCTTCACAAACCTTGCGGATACTTTGTCCATTCATTTTACAGTCACTGGTGCAACCCCAATATGTGTAACATATGTTGCACAGCGATAAACTCAATGAAGACGTTACATACAGGAGTAAAACTGACAGTTTGTCAGTGAGGACCGCAGTATCCAAACACTATTGTTCAGCAAGCAAGCTGGAAGTAATTGGAAGATGAATTCCTTTTTTTCCCCCCTAACAAAGCTACTGTCATCTTAATACAAATTTCTGTCACACAACTAGCCGTGCTTGTACATCTGTATCAAGGAATATGTGAAAGTTTGACATCTAGGTGCATATCCCATCCCTCTCACCGCATATATTTTCTCAATTTGATACTGGAATGATGAATGAGAGTCTACAGGTGAATGCTGGAGAGGTGGGGAGGCTAAAAAAAGCGTACAGTGTTAATGGGGCCGCTGCAGCAGCAGGGGCAGCAAGGATGAGGCAGAGAACTAGATAGGATTTTTGCAGCTTAAATAGACCATCCAGATTAGAGGAGTTGATAGGTGGCATGTAGAATGTGAGACAGATCACATGAGAAGGGGCCAAACAGCTTAAGTTGACTGCCTAAAACCAGCTTGCAAGCATCCTTCCTTTTAACATTTCCTTCTTTAGTACACTTCATTCAATTTCACTATGTCAGTTTGGCATTGATTGGTCTGCCTTCAGAGTCTCAGATCAGACCAGACTGGAACAGTAATAAGCACTGGAAACAATGAAAGCCAGACCCATGAAAAAAATAAAAACATATTCAAAGTGAGGTAAAAGATCAAGCTGCATCAGCAGAACTTATTGGTTATATTAGTCTAACATGAATCTAAAGTGTTTGGTTCACCACTGCAGTCATTTCTAACTAAAAGCTCAGACTTTTCCGACAAAAAATAAATAACTAGTTGAACAGAACACAACAACATGGATCTGGCCCTGAACAAAGGAAAACTGGAGTACTTTTACTAGAGGAGGGTAATTCCAAATGAGGAGCAGGTGTGGCAATTAGTAACTGAAACCCAGGTGTGAAACAAGAACAGGAAGTAAGCTTATCAGAAAAACACAAAGTGGCAAAAAAGTAAAAAAACTCAAACATACCAAAAAATTAAAAAAGATTGTGAGACCAGTGGAACAGAAATAAATACACAGTATAACACAGAAACTCATCATATACTAAAGACAAGCTAGCTGAAAACATTTAGGAAGAGCTTAAAACAAAAACCAAACCAACACAACAAATCTTGAGCCTCAGTGAGAAGGTAATCTATAAAAAAACAGAAAAGCAGCTATAAAAGAGACATAGATCAGAGAACCAAAATACAACCCAACAAAAACTCCAAACCCACAGACCATACAAGGTTAACAGAATACAGAACAGGGCAAAACTATCGGAACAACCAAGAACGATAAGAACAATAAAACCAAAACTCGGACCTACAGAAACAAACTCTGAGACTGAGGAAAACTACAAAATCTATGGAGACCAATGAATCCCGTGAAATGAACAAGCTGTTTCTTTATTATTTACAGAAATAGCTGGGAATTTGATCTTTTCAGGCTTCATCTTTATTGTTTTTAACTACATAATGAGAGTCAAGTGGCACCTGATATGACCACTTCTTACCCACTTTGGTCTTCAATTTGTGTTACTTTATGTTCTTTCTCAGCTGTTGACAAACGATTCCTTCATGTCTTTAAAGTCCATATTCTTTCATCAGAAAGCCCAGCATATTTTCTGTATTTGGTGAACAGGATGTGAGGATGACTATCAGTTCAGATTGAGCCCTAATATACACGGCAGCTGTGGGTATTCCTTCGTGCTGTGGGTCGGCTATATGTCTGTGTAATATGCTGTTTGTGAACGACCTCATTCTCATATGGGAATTCCCACAATAGGAGACAAAACCAGCTGGACACAGGTGCTCTATATAAGCCCAGTACATTATTCCACAGGGGCTTTCCTCTTCTGTTCCCTCCTCCACCTCTTTGCGTGCATTCATTTCGACCTCCCCCTATCCTTCTGTCTCCATTTATACATCCTCATTAAAAATCTTCTAAAATCTTGTTGTTTTCTTCACATTGTGCTCTACCAGCATCTTATTCTCCTGTGCCACATCCTCATCACCCCCATCTTTCCTCTTTTCATCTTCTTTCGACATCCTTGTTTCTCCACCTCCTTCATCTCATCCTTCTGTTCTTTTACCCCCCTTGTCTTATTTCTTAACTCTTTCTGCGATTTCCTCATTCTACTTCCAATTATTTCCTTATCCTCCATCATCTTCCTCTCTCCATGATCCAGTTTCTACTTTTGTCCTCTCTTCCTCCACCCAACCATCGAGTGAGGTAATGAATAAAATGAGAAGGCAGTGTTTTCTTCTGCCTTGTTACCTTTTTCACAAGTTGCTCCGCCATAGCTGGGCAGACAAAGACACACAAAGGAGTTGATCTCGTCGATGCAGGTTCCTCCATTCTGGCATGGATTAGACTGGCAGTCGTCAATGTCTGGAGAGAACAGGTGAGAGAAGGAGAAGGGGTGAGCGAGGTTAGACAGAAACAAACACAGACTCAAACGGCACTTTCCAAACAGCTATTTTGTAAGCTACCTGCCTCAGCCTTGGAAGATCAAAGTTTTGGAGAGATTCGAGGCGTTTCTTTGAAAGTTATAATTAAGGCAAATTGATTGAACTTCATCAGCTAGCCGTTTGGGGTGCACTGAAGCACATGATGCTAATTGCAATGTGTTTGTGGGACGTGCTGCAGTTCTGCTGTCAAACTTGAGCAGCATTCGCAGTTGGGTGCAAGGTAGAGAAAAAGACAGACATGCAGATTAGAGGGAGAAAAACATTCCGATAAGGATGAGCTTCTGACTTCAACAACACCCACCAAAATGAATCCGCCGTCTTATTAGTAGTAACAAGACAGATCTGATTCACTATCTACACACTGCTGTAATAATCCCTTTACAACAAATCTGAAAATAAAGTAAATATTTTTGAACAAATAAATGTACGTATCATGCAGAGGTGAGAGCTTCTCATTCTGCTGAAAAAATGTTAACTGTATTTTTTTGGCTGATCTGGGCCTGGGGGAAAAATCATTAAATCTGCAGCTGGCATCCCACAATCCTCTGCCATCACACCTACTGTAAGAGTCCCTTTGGGCCTTGCAAGAGGTGATGGGGGGAAGCAGGAGAAAGTCTGAGGGCTGAGGGTATACATGGGAATACGTTGATGCTCAAGAGGAGAACAGGGGGATGCAAAGGCAAAAAGATGACAGCAAGTGGGCGAGGAGACATATGAGAGGCAATATCAGTCTGAAAGTCAGGGAAGTTGGCAAGTTTCCGGGTTGGATTACAGGGATTTTGCAGGCAGCGGCGTTTGGGACAGAATAGTCTGCTTTGTGAAAACAGCGTGACCACTTCAATGCTGGTGCCCCACTTTGAGCTGGCTGATAGCAAAGGCTGAATTTAATGCAAGAGGTGGAAGAGTTGGAATGAGATGCTTAATTTAGTCAATCGTAGGATATCCACATCTAACTGGCTCTTTCAGGCTGACTCATGACAGGAGAAATAACAGAAGAGCAAAATAACAAAGCAGAGAGCCAGAGAGTAAACACACTTCCCACACCATGAAAATGAGCTTAACAGGCAGCTTTAGATAATCTGACATCAAGTGGGTGGCTGGTCCACATTTTTAGGGGCAGCAAAAGCAAAGCAAAATCAGTTTTTAGTTTTAAAGGAGAAGTCTTCTGATTTTATACACAAAACTCATTTATGCAAGGATGTCACTTAGTCCTCAAAAGTCCTCATTGCTGGAAGACTTGGGGGGGGTCATAATAATGCCATTACCTTTGTACTTAATAAGCTGGCACCAGGCATATCCTGCTTGATATAAATATCAGGTGAAGAAAGATTAAATCACAACATTCTGACCATGCATGGGCAAAGGGCAGCTTTAAACCTTCCAAGATGCTAAAGCACATGCAAACTCAACAAACTCAAAATGAGTCACAGCAGACCAGAGTTTGGATAAGCACACAGACAAACAGACATAAGTGGCTCCTCACTCATAATGCAAACTCAAGTTTTGATTTACACATGTTCATATTCAGTGCTTTGCAACAAACCACAGAAAATCCTAGTCAGCATAAAAGACGGTGTTTCAGGATTACGAGGCATCAGGTTATAGAAACGTGTCTAAAGTCAAATTCACACTTGAGATTTTAAGCCTGATTTTCACATTTTGCAATATGCTGTAGGTCACAGACAAGTGTCCCATATCTTATGCAAATCATCAGATTGATCAGCGATCATCTTCTATGCATGAATACTCCAAGATGTGAGCTGTGGGGCTTGGGAGGCCTCAAGTCTCCATATTTGAGTATGTAACAAGGATTTTCTTAAGCAGTTGGTGAGGAGCTGAAAAGTTCAGTGAACTCAAAAAAGTAAGACAACCAGCTGCAAAGCTTCTTTTTTTTTTTGAGTACACTCAAATCAGGTTCTGGTGTTGTGTGAACCTAAATTAAGAGGGTAACTTAAAGTATCATCTAAATTTAACAGTTAGGATAGATATTCAGGTCCACTCATATCTTTAAGCTATAAAAGTCCAAAGTATCTCTGAAAAGTTTGAGGCCACTAGTTGTTTCAACTTAATTACATAATTGAATAAATTTGAACAGTAGTCTGAAGTCACAGAGAGAAAATAGTCATTCAGGCTTACACATGCAATATTCAAACTCCCCACAGAAAAGCTGAGGCTTAAACCAGGAACCTTCTCGCAGTGAGGCAACATTAGGCAAGGCAAGTTTATTTGTATAGCACATTTCATGTACAGGACAATTCAAGGTGCTTTACATACAAAGCACCTTTAATTGTCCTGTTCAAGGTGCTTTACATTAGGTGCGTTTCCATTACCCCTTGAATTTCGCAAAACCTAAATATCGCAATAAAAATCTGGTAATGGAAACACCTACATTTTGAAAAACTCGCAAATATCGCCAAAAGTTTTTACGCTCCCAGGAGGTAGTTTTTCAGATGTATCGATATGGAAGTATTTCGCAAAAGTGTAATGGAAACACCTTTTCCGCATTTTCACTTCACTGGACGTGACGTGGGGACGTCGTGTGACCAGTTTGTTGACAGTAAAAAATGGCTCGGAATGTATGAGTGGAGTTGGAGACGGGAATATTTTTACAAATAACTAAACAGAAAAATATAACCGTCATCCTTGATAACAAACAACAGCGACATGCTCCAAAACATAGAAGCAAATGTAAGGTGAACCTGTACCCAAAGGGGATTTTGAATTCTTTACAGACTTTCTAGGCTGCACAATTATGTTGAGGCAACTTGTGAACATAAGTTACTTCTACTTTTTCCAAAGACCCTGCATTTTCAACATTAGTTGTTTCAGCTCAAAAACATAAGTAGACCTGAATGGCTATCCTATCTTTGTTGAATTTGATATTGACTTACCCTTTTAATTTATATTCAAACAATAGCAGAACGCCTCAGTTGAGTTTACTAATAAAAAAAAGCTTTGCAGTTGGTTGTCTTACTTTTTTAATTTCAGTGCAATGAAAACAGAAGAAAGGGAGTCAGGGGACATGAGGTCAGGGGGAAACCTGTACAAATAATATAACAAACATATAGCAGACATGACAGACTCAAGGGAAAAGCCATGGAGAGAAACTATTGATTTCCTTCTACAAGCAGGTGAATCATTCTGCCACTTGTATCATATTATAACTTTAATGATAATTAAGAGACTAGTCTCCATTACAGCTGGAATCACTTGATAAAGATCAGACAGACAAGTAGGAGGTTAAGCGTCAAGCTTGTGTGTAAAGGAAGAGACAAGCACATGCAGAGTCCAAGTAACTTCAGTAAAACTTCCTCTGGCAAGAAAAGAAAGTAAAACAAAGATAAAACCAGAGGAACTGAGTAGGAAAACATGTTGTGAAGTAGCACATTTTATGAAACTGCATTAACATCACTGTGCACTACAGCCAAGAAAACCTCAGAGAAATCCAGCTTCCTCTCTTCAAACAGCACAATGCAGGCTGAAATGCTGTGGGCTCGTCCATTCAAAGTCCACTCAGAGTGTACTATGCTCAGAGGACCATCCAACTTCAGCAGGTGGCCATGCGTATGTATTTTCACATTTGTATGTGTGCCTATCACTGTCTGGCTTAATGCCCAGTACAACCAAATCAGGTCTAGGTATTGGTAGTCTCCAGGGAGTCATGGAGAGCTGTTCTCCACTTATCTGCTGGCAGAGAAACGGATGGAGGGATAAACAGGTGCCAGCTACTGTGGTCATTTCTGGGTGCAGTAAACACACAAGCCAACCCTACGAGCCGCGTTTGAGCCAGCATTACTGAGGAAATTGTATCAGGATCGTTGCAAATAAATGAGAGAAGCAAATGGTCATATAATGACAAGTCAAATTTAGGTTTGAATAAATAGTTGGGACAGGAAGGCTTAAGGGTAAAAATATTCAACTATTTCTCTGTCCTTATCCACTTCTTCCCGTGTGTGTGAGAAGACCTGTCAAGTTCGACAGTGGAGGATGGGGAAATGGAGAGAAGGATTTGAGGACAACAGTTAGAGAAGAGCTAAACAAACCGGAGTTGGCGTCAGTTGACAGAATATCTTGAGGCTTACAGACAGCGTGTGTTGAAACCCTCGTATGAATAATTGATATTGGATGAAGAATAACGGAGACACAAAAATGAGACAAACTAAGACTGCAACAAAAAAAGATAAGATGGGAAAGGCCTTGAGACAACCTTACACCACATCTCTTTTGGGACCATTCGTCAGTTTAATACATCAAGTTAAATTTCTTTAAGCCTACGTAGTTACCTGGAACAGAGTTGCTTCCAGTTTAAGATTAAATCCATCACTCGCCTGTCATCCTCTACATACAGTAGCCTACTTTCTTTTTTCTTTTCTTGCCATCTCTGCTTTTGCCTACTTTCCTGATTTCTGATTTATGCTATCAATTCTCTCATTAGATTCTTAGAAAAGACTGAATCCAAATAAAAAAGCATGTAGCTCTGTCTTGTTGTTATATGGACTTAAAGAGTGAAGAACAATTTCACGCCTTTGAATCCGTGCAGGTTTATCAAGGTCCAGCAGAGAGTGAATCCACTGAAGGGATGATAAACGGAAACGGAATTCAGTCAGGGACGGGCAGGCACTAAAACATGCTAGATTACTTTTGTGGTCTCATAACTATGCTGTAATTTGCAAGTCAGGGTAACGAAATGAGTCTTTTTGTCACAATTGAATGGATTTATGAAATGGACCATAACCTTAACTTCTCCAAAATGCTCACATCACAAATTACACTTTACATAAAGCCTAGTTAGGGTGTCCTAGTGAAGCTGCAACAGCCTGTACTATTTTCCTCCTTCATCTTTACTTTTCTACCTCTGTAAGTGTTTATATAGCAGAAACCACAAGACCCACTCAGACCCCAAAGCTGAGCATCCTTCAGCCTAAACTTAAAAAAAACAATTAAAGTAGAGATACAGCAATTTATTCCTACAGTATCTGTTTATTTAGGTCAATAAATAGTAATAATTTGATGCTCATAATCCATTTGGACCACATTTATTGTAGTTAAATTACATCAGATGTAATTTGAAGACGTGAATGGGTGGCAGAGAGATATAGGAGGTTTAAACCACTCCATTTTCCTTCCACAATCCAAAAACATGCCCATTAGTCTTAGGAATGATTTGAAATCTGTCATAGATATGAATGCCAGTTTACATAATTTTCATTAACTCTGACAGTGGCTGCAGTTCACCAGTAAGAACTGGGACATGCTCCACTCTCGATATGATCCTGAACAGGATAAAGGAGAATAAAATTATGTGGAACTGGGGCTGGGCATTGGGGGGTGTCCTCAAGTAATGAGGAGTTGGACCAGGAATGAGTTATCTTCCAGAGAATTTAAATGGCCTCTTAATTCTGCTTTAGTCCTTATCAAGACACTTAGCATTAGATAATCTCGACAGGTTTAAGGTTTAAATACAATTTGAAATCAACGATGACATAAAATCATAGCTCAGATCCGATGCCACTGTTCATTTCAAATATCTTTTATAGTATAAAAATCTCTATCAAACTTTAATAATTTCTTGCCTGCTAATTGCTGGGATAGGCTCCAGCTCACCCGCGACCCTGAATTGGATTAGGCGGTACAGAAAATGAATGAATGAACTTTAATAATTTGAAATAATAATTAAATTTTTTACCCCATTTTTTTGTTTGTTTCATGTCATAATTTTTGCATGCTATTTCTAATCGGTTTGGTTAGACTTTTTTCCTTAATAAACCTGACCCTTTTAAGGCTCCCCTACTGAATTTTGGTAGATTATCTTACTTTTCTGCCCCCTAACAAAGGCAAATTTGGCATTTGTCTTGCATCCAGTCTCTTCTCTGAGCTCTCTCCATCCAGTAAGAACATATTCACACAAGGTTAGTTTTGGTTTGCATCTTCTTTTGGTTTGGTTTGCTTTCTGCACCTGAATAATGTCATGCAGTTACAACAGCTGCTTACTAAAGACCCATTTATGCTCCTTTACGTATGTAATGGATACATTTGGTTCAAGCATTGTCATACGTCGCTGTCCAACATACTTCCGTCGGTCTTTTAAGTCGCCATGGTTATGAGGTCAATTCATCCACTAGTGGGCAGTGGTCAGTTCAGAGTTCAGTCCCACGTTCTGGCGTCAGTTTATGACAGCGGTTAGTGGCAGTAATACACCGCTATAAAGTTGTTTGCAACCATCCAACATGCCAGACACACAGACATCTCTACAGTTGTTGTCCTTGTCACTGTCTTCTTCTTCCCCCCTCCTCCTGAACCTCTTCTTCTCTGGTTTGTTTCTTTCGCTTGTCGTACGTCAGCTGTTCCTACTGCTCAACACTGACCCGGCAGTTTCTGGTGGTATTACTCCGTTTGCTGTGTCAAGCGATAGATCCTCAAGGCCTCTGAAATGTACCAATTACCCGTGTAAACGGCATCTGCGTATTCGTCTTCTGCGTCGAGCATATATGGACCTTATGGGTGAGATTTCCTGATACAAACACTGACCAAAATGGAAGAAGAAAATCTGGCTCATTGATTGGCCAGGACTGAAAGAGCCACAAGTAAATAATGGAGCAACAATAAATTTATGCAGTTTTGGGGTGTCTGTTATTACTTTGCTGTTTAAACCTAATGTGGTTTTCACAAGAAGCTGTCCAGTTTAAGCAGCAGGAGAGGTAACAAGCTATCCAGCAAGCTGTGTTGCAATGCATCGTATGTCACTTCCTCTCTTTCATTCACTGGATGGTCTGTTTGCTTTCACACTGCGAGCTAACTGCACCAGGGTTCAGTTGCATGTGAAGCGAGACCCCCAGTTTTCAAGAACACCAGAGTGTGAATGCAAATTCACATTACTTCAAACGAACCATACTATCATGGAAGGACAAGGGTTTGTTCAAAGTGGACCAAACAGTGCCAGTATGAATGCACCCTTAAAATCCAAATTCTTAAAGGTTTATATTTGAATCTGTTCTTAAATCATTAAAATCATTCAAATGATTGCCAAGTATTTTTGGTCTTTTTTTATTGTGTGTTTTCAAATGTCTTGTTCTGTACCCCGAAACGCTCATAAATATTAATCCACACCATCACAAAAAAGAAATGTCAAAATGCTGGTTTTTACACCAAAATAGCTCCCTGGGTGAGTGTAGGAGTGATTTTAAGTTTTTACTGATCTTTTAAGGGTGAAATCCTAAAGGAAGCAGTCTTGTTTGGGTAAACTGTCTCAGTTATAATTGCTTTGATCAACTGTGAATCCCTTTAACAGAAGTGTTTCATTTAGTGAATCGAAGGCCAGCAAGAATGAAAATAAATGGTGAAAAGGCGATTAGGAAGAAAGACGTAGTAAAATGTGGACAGTCAAACAATGAATGAATTGATGACAAGAATTAGCTACATTATTCTGCACACAGTCATGTTATGTGTTCATGCACAAAACTGTGCAGATTTATTATTGAAATACGCAGAAGCAAAGGGTTGGAAGATGAGCAAAGAAGATGTGATTTTTGTGCATTCATCCACGACAGCTTTCTGTTGGTGGCAATCACAGACATTTGAAAGCCCAACAGAGCTGGAAAGGCACTTTTTTTTCTTTGCGGGACTAAATGCCAGCAGTACAGATCAAATAGCAGGCTGATCAATTACACAGAGAACCTTTGAACCAGTAAATGCCACCCAAAGACTTCACATTTGACAAGGTGCTAGGGAGGGCATGAAGGGATGATATCAATACCAAAGAGCATGACTTTTTTTCTTATTGCCAGGTTCCCAAAGGAAAATGGAAAAAAATTGTTCAAGCACGCAAACTTATAACTCTGATAGCCACATAGTATGACAAGGGGTACCCATGTGACCCCCTATCAATCATGGAGCTGTGACAGATTTGGTCACCCTTTTTGTGCTCCTTTAATTGCCACTGAACCACAGCTGACATTATGTAAAAAATAAATTGACATGACATCCCTCAAAATGAAGGCTTTGAAATGGAAATGTTTGTCACACAAAGGTTGTCGCAGAGGGGTTTTTCTGTTTGTCATCCTCCATCGTGGAAACCCTGGATGATTGACTTCCTTTAGTTTGCTGAGGGGCATTGACATTTCCATGGCCTTCTACAAAGATGGATACCTTTCTATTGAACTGCCGCTCATCCAAACAGCGTGAGCACTCAATAGACCATGTTGTGTTGTGTCAATGGCTTTCATTTTGTGTGAGTATGTATGAGCATAAAATGATTTATGTGTGTTTTTATGGATGTAGACAACAATGTAAGGATTGTGTGTATGGATGCTTCAGGATATAATTGCTGAAAAGGTATTCTTGTGCATGAGACGACTTGTTGAAAGACCATCTATTGCTATAAACATAAACCAAATGTGTTAACTTAATGATTTATTACTATACGTGTGAGTAAGCTATTCTGAAGGCTTGACATTTTACATTTCTATAGCTTTTTTGAAGACAGTAAATGTTATTTTTACAAAAGAATGGATCATAAGGCTACATTTAATGTTTCACAAATACTTTAATGTCTTTCAGTTTGCTTTTTTTTATGTGTGTTTTCTAAATATTAAGATACTTATGGTCTATGCCGACAGGAGTTTGGAGTAAATATTGAACTGAAATTTACCAAATGGCAAAAATCTTGTCTTGCCTACTGTCTTGTTGAACAGACATGTTCAATACTAAAACCCTTCAGCTTACAACAATATGACTTATGGCTATTCAGTTCATGCAATAATGATTATTTACCATAAAGTGTTGGCATTACACTGAATACTGCAGATTTATAACAGCACAGTTTCTGATAATCAGGACCTTCCCAGGACTTCAGCCCGAGATGACAGGACTGAGAGTGAGCTGCCTGCTGTCCTGGAAGCAAGTAAAATCAACTAGTAAAAGAGGATACCAGGAGCCTAGCCCCCTCTTTGAAAATCTGCGCATTGTCTTGAATCAATGCTGATCGGAGCCATCGCTGTTAAATATCCATGACGACTGCAAATGTCTTTGATGTTGAACTGAATACCGATTAAACACTTTCTCATTCAGACTCCTAAGTCTGATGTCTGATAGTCTTGACCATGAACCCAGTTCATGCTAGTCCTAGACCACAAAAGGTCTATTGGAGCACATGACAGGATACCTGATTAGCTGTTTAACATGTACTTATAAAATGAAGTGATTCATAAATCTAAGGTAATCTATACATTGGTAACCCGTCTACCTCAAAAGTTACATCTGTTATTTGTTGGTTTTCTTGTTTAAGTCTCATCTTTTACTTGGGGCATATCCAAAATTTGCATCTGCGGTAATCAAAAACTGTCACATAAGATTAAAAAAAAAGGCTAAAGTTCACATATTTCACATATTCAAAGCTGCTTAGTACAAACTCACTAATATGTGATGAGTATTTTTGTACACATTCCTTCCTGAATATAAAACATGTCACATAAAATGCTTTGATGTTCATTCAGCCAGATGAATCAGTGCACTTTGTCTTTTCTCTGCACAATTGAGCAATGTATAGGCAGAAAAATGGAAGTAAGTGAAGTCTCAAGAATAGCCACAAAGAACAGAATTATTGAGGATGGATGTAAAGATGGATGATTGCACTGGAGGACAGAATGACATTGGACAACGTAAAAGCTATGCCACTCCTGTACGTTGGATGCCACAACTTCTGTTGGACTCTTGCAGTAGAGGATTACTGTGGTTCACCACTGCATGTTATATTTACTGCAATACAAGCAACTCTTTAACTCACTATGTGAAATCTTGTGTTTTCACATACAAGAAGAAAACATGCATTTAAAGATGTGTCTTAAAGCAGTGATGTTGCTAGGTACTCTGACGTAGTAAACTCACTATCATTAAAAACAATACAACAACAACTTGTGCCTAAAATCACAGTAGCTAGCAAAAGAAACTTTGTTAACAGCAGACCAGACAACCCTGTTTCAACCCCTGTGTCAACCCTCTGTGCATCTGACGTGCAGACATGATGCCTGTACACACATGATCGCGACATGCTAGTTTAGCCATTACCAAAACAAGTAGCCAATCACCATAGATTTCATTTCAACAAACTTCAAATCAAATCAAATCAAACTTTATTTGTATAGCACCTTTCATACATTGCGCATCACAAAGTGCTTCACAACATA
>JBBBVU010000015.1:22382646-22399190 GCA_037177055.1 Atherinosoma microstoma | reverse complement strand
CACACACACACACACACACACACACACACACACACACACACACACACACACACACACACACACACACACACATCATGTAGCTAATTCTCATTCAGCTCTGCAGTCAGTATGTCCTTTGCTTCTCATTGTCCTGAAGAGTGAGGAGAGGAAGGAGTGTCCATACTGATTGAAAACTGGAATATTAAACCTCACACATCTCTTATCTTGTATGAACAGAGCAGAACTTCCCTCTGTAGACGCTTTAGGTTGTGTAACACTGTAGAAAATGTCCATGTGGTGTATTATACTGTATTTTTGTGTTTTATCTTACAAAATATGTGCCGCCACTGCCCGGGTCAGCTGCAGGCCCAGTAGCTTTAATCAGCACTACAAGGTCTTTGGGTGATATTAGTGGCTTTTTGGATAAGTGTGTGCATGGTGCCAGTGGATGGAAGTACAGCCAATCATAATACTGATTGAGGAATTCAGCAGCATGAAGGAATTAATGAGGCATGGGAGCACAGGCTGAGCCAGCCAATCATGGCCCTTCAAGAGCTCCTCAGCTGCCAACAAACTGTGACAAACTGCTAGTCATCAATCATGCGAAAGACATGTACTCTGTCACATGCACGCTTGCTGTCACATCCAGCCCTGTGCATGGCTCATCTGAGTCCCTGTGCTGAGTCATTTGTTGTTACACCACTGTCAGATTGCTGTGGTTGCACCCCAGAAAACCAGAACATTTCACCAAAAAGGAACTTTTTTTAACCATAAATAGTTGCTCGCTTTCATTTTTCAGTATTCTGTCATGGTTATTTTTGGCGAACTATTTCTGGAGGCATTATTTCTGAGGTGATAAGAAATTCAATAGAAAGAAGGAAACAAAATGTAAGTTGTAGCAATTTATATATCAAACAATTTTTCTACTTGTGCATTCTTTCACCACTGGCAGTGCTGGATGAAACATTACTAGAAGACTAGAAGACTGTGGACACATGAATCCAACCTCTAGAACTTGTAGGATTTGGAGTGAAAATGCATAAATCCATTCGATCCTTATTGAAGGATTGGGATGTCCTGAGGGGAGTGACATGGCTGTACCGGCTCTTTCCATCTGCTTCCCCCACAACTCATCGAATGTGCTGCAGAGTTATTTCTTTGTTCTTTCTTTCAAACATTTTTTGGTTATATCTTTTAGCTTTACCATGCACATATTTCCCTTAGCGAGCACGCCAATAAATATTTTTTTATTTCTTGCTATATAATGTGATATAATGTGATTCGACTTCTGCTGATAAATACCTCAACATCTAGTATGTTTCTAACATAAAATATCCCAAAATACTCCCACCGTCCCACTTGCATCGTCTTTGACCCCATTGCTCAGATCTGTGGACACTTTGGTCAGATGGGCACCGATATTAATAGCTTCAAACTCATGAATCTTTCAGGCTCAATCACATGAGCTGGTATGAGAGAAGTTGGTCCCACAGGATGAATTAGTTAATCCAGAAACTCAGTGGGGGCGTCTCTCATGGCCTCCTTGAACATGAGTTATGAATTAGCCATTCATATAGCCTTGGGTATAGATTGTTTTGTTTTATGTGACGGGTCAAAACAGATGTGATTTCAGGAAGTCGGATCACTGAGAGATGGACACGAAGAGGGGAAAAGGAGGTGTAAAGGAGAACCCATTTTGCACACACCCTATTTGAGAATTTGAATGTGCAGGTGGGTGAGTATGTGGGCATGAATAAGTTTCATTTTATGCATGAGTACAGAGACATTTCTGTATGAATAACTGTATTGGCCTTTGACAGGAAAATACTGTGCAAGCGAAAGAGACAGAGGCATAGAACCAGAAAGAGAGAAGTGTGTGTGTGTGTATGTGTGTGTGTGTATGCGTGTGTGTTTGTGTGTGTGTGTGTGTGTGTGGGGGGGGGTTAGGGGTTGGAGGAGAGTGAGAATGTGTGGTAGGAAATGAAATGTGTTATTTGGGAGACATGCTGAGGCTGCCTCAGGCTGGGTTTCACCCCAATCTCTGCTCTACGGATCAGTTTCAATACAGCCCTTTACTGTTGGTCCGACCAAAGAGCAATGTGCTGGAAGGGTCAAGGGAGGAAGAGAGGATGGCAAAAAGATCACGAACTAAGGGGGATAGGAAATAAAAATGAGCAAAAGAATAATAGGAGGAAGACAAAGAAAATGAGAAGGCAGAAAGTGAAAAGGAAGATTAAAGAAAATAAGGAAAGATGGGGTGAAACAGATTGGCAAGCACACTAAAGTTATAAAAATGTGGTCAGAGAAATAAATACAGGGAAAAGACCAATCATATTGATAAATAAAGATACTGAGCAGACAGGATAGAGAGGAGAGAAGCGGAAGGGATAACTCAGATCTAATCAGCATGATTGAAAGTGAGGCCAGTGTGTGGGGAGGTTAAAAAAAATAAAAAATAAAAATTGTGTTTCCCACAAACAGAAAACCAACTACACATTGCTGTGTGCCCAGATATTGTTGAAGATGTTGCTATTCAATTTATTTTCCTGAAATTGACATATCCTTCTTACCACCAGTGAAACAGATTTTCTCTCAACCCTGTTTCAAATAATTTGATATGCTGTGTAAAATGAAATGAAAATAGTTGCAAAGATTTACAAATAATTTACACCCTAACTGCAACAGCATAGCAAAAGCTGAAACAGAGTATTTGTTTCTATAACGGCAACACATCAATAAAAGAAGGAAAAGGGGCATGTTTACAACTGAGCTAAATGAGACTGAGGTCATATTGTAGTTCTGAGGGTCAATTTTTTTCAATACTTGTTCAGTAAGATTTCATTTCAAGTCACGCTGTTGACATCATCTGGATGGCAGCATACTGTATTGCTCCATTCAGCATGTGCACTAATGCAGCCTTCCCCTGACTTTCACTGATCGTGTCTTTTTGAGTTTCTTTGCTGAATCAGCCATGGTGCAGGTACAAAACTACCAGTATGCTGATCTATTAAATACATATGATATTATGGCGAATAGATGAAAAAGTAACTTGTTTTTCAGTAAGTTAACATTGAGAAATGTTGGTCTTGAACCGTTCAACTTTATGGACAAATTGTCTTCCTTGGAGTAAATTAATGGTTTCAGTATCTGATATTTATCTTTTTATCAAAGAATTATAAATGATCCCCCCTTTTTTTAAATTGCCACTATGTTAGAGACATCACTACAGACACTATAATAACCCAGTAAATCTGTAGTGTGTTAGGTTGGCATTATATAGGTGTGTTTAACTTTATATCCACTCTTGTTGTCTCTGGCTGATTTTACCTTAGTTGTTGACGAGTAGAAGAGAAATAAAAAGGGTTGTACTGCAAGAAAAAGAGGTATAAAGATGCCTGTGACTGAGTCACTTTTAATAATTTGTTGAATTCTCTGAAGTAGTTCAGGTGCTGTTATCTCTTCTCATTTATCATGCAAGTGAAAGAATGGAGGACAGGAATGCGCACAAGGCAACGAGAAAGATAGATGTGGAGGAAGCGGGATAGGGGCAAGAGACAGGAAAAGGAAACCATGTTACCAAAGTAATTTCCTCCCCTTAAGAGGATCATTTACCGCCTTGACCTCTCAACACATTCTGAATTTGAAAGCCAAAATACATGCTTCGTCTACCAGCTACTTGTTTTAAATCTTCTGTGAACAACCATGAGAAAACACAGAATTGATGTGTTTTTAATGATAATGTGTTGTTGTTGTTGTCAAGTAGCACACAAATGGATCACAACCTGAAATCATTTACCTGCCTGCTCTCCATCTTTCTCCTGACTGACTGGATGACTGATTGAGGTCTTTCGGGAGAGCAAACAGCAGTTGACCATAAATAATTTCCTCAAACTCTGGCTTCATTTGGAATTCCTGTGATATGTTAACCTTTGTTTGGAGATAGATTAGACAGGTTAATACATTTTCCCCACAACAAACTATATTTGAGCTGAACCAAAAAAGCTGCTGTGGGAGAAAATAACCTTATTTCCTGTTTTTTATTTTTTATTTTTTTGTTAGAGTAAAAGTGAACAAAGATGGCATATGAGATCCGAAATCTAAATAGCTAACACATCTAAACCCGCAAGTGTGGTTGTGGAAGTCTGAGAGTACATGATGCTGGATTTAAACTGTACTGTCAACTATTGTTTCCAAGTTTATGATTAAATGGTCAATCTGTAGAATTAAGTTGCACAATGTTGTTCTTTCCCCCTCTGCTGTGATCACTGTAGAAGTGGAAATATTTCCACAGCAAGAAATTGAAGGTGAGCCACATGAGTCATGTACTAACACCAAAGCAGCCTTCAGTCTGCTTAACTTCTCCATATGGCTACAGCTATTTATAGGCCATACAATTGATTTTAAAGATTAATAGTGCTCACACTGAACACGGCTTCGCTGCTTCACAGCTCAGGATAAAAGGAAAAGGATCATTGACACATGGTAGAAGATGGCTCAGAAAAACCACGTGTCTATGTCATGTATATATGATGCAAAGCCATCCTCTTTGCACATTATTCATTCATAAATACCAGCACATGTGTGCAGATTGGTGAAGTTATAGCTGTTATGTGGTTTCAGGGTTCTGCTAGAACGTTAATGTTGAATAAATGTGATTTTATTAGTAACACTTGCATGGCAATAGAACAGAGGAGAGTCCCTTCTGCTTCTGTAGGAATGAGCTTAATCATTGTCCCCTAAAGAGTTATTTCCTCTTCCAATATCCTGCAATAGAAGCTTCTGTATATCACACAAAGGAAAGCATGTGTACACTGAATAGCACATATAGTTAAAACTGAATTCAGTTTAGTTGTTTCTTTTCTGCTAAAACACAAATTTTTTTATATATCATGTGCAGTCTAGGTTTTCTCCAGACAGTTTGCTGCCATTCATCATTTACTGTTTTCTCAAATTTTGGGAACAAAGCTACTGTTAGGTTTATATGAAGATCACAGATTGAGTTCATATTGATCCTTTCTCGTCAGATCCAATGAAGCGATCTTGGTCCTGCAGCAAACGCAATGTCATTATGGTGGAACGAATGGGTGAACATGCAGAAACTTCTTGGACTTTGACATTGCTTAATCAAAATCTCTGTTCAAACTTACCATGTAGATTTTCTCTTTGAGGTTGTTGTTTCCCTCTTTGAAAATGGGAACACCCACAAAGCAGATAAGAATACAGCTTCAAAAACTTTTAGTGAAAAACACATTTAGTGAGTCAGAATAAAAAAAGCAATGCTTCTCTGTACCAAACAATCTTAAGAAGACATACAATTAGATTCAAGTGGAAATACTGTTGTTGGAGTACCATTTGAAGGAAAGTTACCTTTTCTCTCAGCAACTACAGTTATTGTGGAGTTTTTAAATTGTAGTTATCATCTCTTTTTAAAATTCACGTCAGTGCTTACATCTACTGTGCAGTTACCATTTGTACATTTCAAACTTACAGACTCTTCCCCTGCACTGGATTGTTCAGAGAGACTGCAGCTAGCCACAAAATACGACAGTAAAACCGAGATAGAAAACCTAATTTAATCAACTGTTTCACAGTGGTTTTGTTATAAAGCTAATTTCAACAAAAACATTACAGTAAGCCATCTGTCTCTACAGAAAAAGACAATACCACACCTCTACTGGGTCATAGGACAGGATTGAGAGAGATATCTCTGCTATAAGTCCATATGTTGTTTTTGTTAGTAAGATTTTGCTTTGTGAAGCTTTTATAGCTTTCATTTATGTAAACCAAATGAAAGATTAGAGGCATAAAGACTGAAATGTTTGAGTATTTCATCTTTACATTCATCTGCAGAGGGAAATCCCACAGGGGCGCTTTTTGTCATGTTTGTTTCAGACAAAATTTTACGTCTATAAACAAATGTTGATCCCAGCTGTGCAATAAAGACAATATAATTCATTACTATATCACAACACATGGCTATCAAATTGCCAGGCGGTGGCTCATACATCAGCAGGAACCAAATTTTACCAACTGCGAAAAAATCCAAACCTAGTGTTTAGATTTTTGGCATCATTAGATTTATTACTGCCCAGGTGTCTTCCCTGACAGGCATGAATGAGTAGAAAAAGAAAGAAATACAGTTAAGGAAGACCGTTAGCAGAGATGTCTGTGGGAAATCCATGGTGGAAATGCACAAAATCAATATATCACCTAAATTCTTCAAAACCTAGGAGACAGTCAGACTTTAAGGTCTTTTGAGTTTGTTTTGTTTCCGGTAGGGTATCATTTCAGAAGGAGTTGAAACAGTTCAAAAGATGGTGTTTTGGTTTATGGCTAGAAAATGACGGTAGTGACTGTATAGAAAATATTTTGAAACACAGTTTCTGAGTCATGTTCTTTTACTTCTTCCTAAAAAATACTGGTAAAATTGTGGTCAAGCACTTGATGTTGTAGGCTATTAACCTTTTGCCTTCATAGTTGATTATATTAAAAACATCAGCAGTGTGGCTGTTAGCAGTATAATCAACATTACGACACATGGAGAACACTGGAAAAGGCAATTAAGCTATGCCAACACAAGAAAGCTAGATGAGACACACGAGAAGAAATATTTTTACCAACATATATTTTATGAAAAATACGTGCTTTTCTCCAAGATTTAGACTAAAATAAATAATTTAATCCAGTTGGTTCTTAACCATTGCTTTTATCAACCTAATAACTAAGCCAAACTAAATCAACTACAGGAAATCATTACAAACGTGTGTGTGATACATGCTCTTAACATGCATTCATCACAAATTATTGATCAAATGGCAGATAGTTGATTGATCACCGATTTAAGTCCACCTAAATTTTGCATAATGTCTGCTTTTGGGGCAAGCATTAAAGGTTATTGATAATAAGACTGAGGACAATGTGCCCTTCTTGACCCTTGCCTTCTGAACTCTGACCTCTTTCTATAAGTAATGACCCCAAAACCTGCAACTTGGCCTGTTTTTCTCTGTATGGATCAGTACTGACCACAAAGCTCTAAAAGACAGATATTTAACAATAAAATCTAGGGACTGTTATATCTATACAAACAGTGTAATAAAAGAGAACAGGTAAAAGGAAAAGCCAAGTCTCAGGAAAGTGTAGTTTTGAATGCCCAAGTTACATCACAGTACAAATCCTGTGTCCAGTCAATTTCATTCATATCTTTTTCCTTTGGTTCAGCCCACAGTTATTTGTCAAGGATCCACAATCGATGTGTCAGACTGAACACTGTTAACAACAACTGTGTATCAATGAAACTTCAAAAAAGAGGTTTTGCTTAAACAATTAAATTCTCGGACAACAAATAAGCCAAACCGGTAACAACACCTGGCATGTAAAGATGTGGCAAAAATACACTCATACTTGCACTGGGAGGGAAGACCTTATTAGAGACTTTATAAACTGAAGGTAAATCCATGTAATTTACATGCTATATATCTATTGTGCAATCACAAAACACTGCTGAAGCCACTCATCCTTCATCCTCCTCATTAGCTCTGTAGGACTGGTAGAGGTGACCTCTTGGAGAAACTGTCCCAAAGGCAGATGTTGTGAATATAAACCTAAAATAAAAAGTAAATATACTTTTTTGGTCCATTATTTCTTTGCCGTAACAAGGCTTCTTGGTAATAAATCTTATATTGTCAGAAAGCCTGTTTATTTAACTTTGAAGAGGTGCCACATTTGTAAGGAAAATGCATTTGTCGTATGACCAGTAAAGTTGAGTATGTGGGTTGTGCCAGTGAAAAAATTGTGAAATCTTCTGTGCCATTGCCAAACAGCTTATTGCGTGAATGAGTCTTGTTTGAGCTTCTGGTATCCCAGGTGCTGCTGATCAGGTGCATGATTGGCACCTGATCAGCAGCTCATATTCCTCACTGGAAAAACAAGGCTTGTCATCATTGGAGGGAATCTCAATGCAGAGATATTGAGATTCTCCAACCAGAGGCAGTCACTTGTGGGATTAGCTTGGGTGTGCTGTTCGTGCCAGAATGACCAACACAACCACATTGGCTGACTTGCAACTAATATAGGTAGGAGAATGGGAGCATCCCTTAGCACTGTGTTATAATGCTGGTAACTAGCATTAGGAGGAGGTACCAGGCTGTAGTGGCAGTTTCTGGATCTTCAACATGCTACTGAGGCCCCTGTTTGTTAAATGAGTAAATCGTTTAATTGCCAATATGTCTTGTTTCTTCAGACTTGAATCGCACAATTCAATAAATGACACCAAACAAAAGTCAGTAGCAGAACAAACTGTTTGGCATTAGCAGAGAAGATTTAGTTTTTTTGTGGGCACAACCCACATAATCAACTCTGCTGTATATCAAAAAAACAAGTGTTGCTCCATTTACAAGGGAAACAAACAGACTTTCCAACAGTTTAAGATTTACTGCCAAGAAGCATTATCACAAAAAGAAAATAATTAAACAAAGACAAATTTCTTTACTTTCTGTGCGAAATTTAGTCAATAACACTATTACACTATTTTTGACTTAGTGATAATTTTATTGTATATGTTTTTCAGATAAATAATTTACAATCTAGTTGGGATAATGAATGATTGACACTGTGGGATGATTGAAATGACTGGATCCTAATTAATTAGGTCAAGCTCCATTCTCTTAAGCATCTCTGGCCTAATGCTTGACTGACTTTGTTCACCTTAGAACCATCCCAGGAAGGCGTAAGCTAATCTCCGCTGTGATGTGAGCCAAATTAACAACTGAAATGTGAGCATTTTGTCCTCCCTAACTTGGAAATTGAGATGCATAACCTTTTTTTTTTTTGCACCTTTCATACTTTATATAACGTATTTTCTCCCACATCTGCCTTTTCTTTTTTTCACTTTTTTGCCTCTCCTCATTCACAGAAGTGTGCGCAGTTGCTACCCCGCTTTAATCAGCTACTCCACCCCTCACTGAGCTCAAATCTCCTCTGTGGCCAGTCTGTCCTTGCATGTCTCTGTCACACACACACACACACACACACACACTCCTAAATCACTGCACCATCATTTTCTGACAGCCACACTCTCCCATCACACAACTGAGTGGAAAGATGAGCTGCCTCCTGCTCATGGGGCAGAAGGTGAAGACACACACATACACTAGCGTGGAAGTTATCGCACATACACCTTCAACAGCCTCTGGCACAAATGGCTGACTTGCCACATATGGATATTCCCTTTTTGCTTTCAATCAGGGAGCTTGATCCAAAACTGCTGGACCTGCCAGCAAAGCAGCCAGTGTTAGATTGGATCCACTGTCCTGAACACAGACGGAAACAAACCCCACAGAGAGAAGCTGGCGTTTTCCTCATGAATTCACTACACGGCGGAGTACATCTGTTTAATGTTATCCCGGCATATGCCTGTTTCTATTCCCCTTATGGTACATCGACACAGCATGTGTCTGCAGCTGCTGACCTGCAAGGTCTCGCCCCTCAGACCTAACCAGGCAGTGACTCACCGATCTCACAGCTCTCTCCAGAGAAGCCCGGAGGACAGTAGCAGCTATAGCCATCACCTTCCTGCAGGCAGCTCCCACCATGCAGACAAGGGTTCGTGTTGCATGGGTTATTCTCCACTGTAAGAGAGACAATATGAGAAAGAGTTAAGTTATTCATAAAACTGGTTTAAAAGATTACAAAGTACAACCGACATTAAAGGGACATTGTGTAACAATTTCTGTTTTTTACTGGTCAAAATCGATGTCTGCATGTATATATGTGTTATCATTGGTGTATTATGATCTCCACTAATGATCCGACACATTCTCATTAGTGAACAATTTTAGATTTGTTCATACATATGGCGGGTAAGCTGGTAGGGAAGTGCCATGACGGTCTGCCATCTTGAAACTACAGCTGCCGGTAAGGGACAACTAGCACCAACGCAGAATAACTCAGCAGTACCAAGATCCAAAAATGGCAAATGCCGTTTTCTCAACGGTCTGCCGTTGATGTAAAATGGGAAACCTCCCAAACTTCCTTATGGCTAGCGGATCTGGATGGAGAAACTGGCCTCGACACAGCACCGGCTTTTTGTCCCAGTAAAAGCAGCTTATAAAGCCTTCCCACTGGCTTTTAGCCTGGCTTTACCGCGACTGAAAGCCGCCATTTACTGTGACAATGAAAGTGACTGAAACCACTTAAACATAGAGTTGCGCCAGGTAACTTGAACTGTATGTGTACTTATTTGATCGCAGAGGTTGGAATGATGTTTCCAACAAGTCATGGCCTTGCCGTGCATTTGTGGAATCACCAGGTGATTACAATCAGCAGTGAATGAACCCGGTTCAGTGGCTGAGCAACAGGGGTTGCATTAAGCGAATATCATCTGTCATTGATTGGCTTTGTAAACCGGTGACAGAAAAAACTGAAGACCATTTGTCATTTTGACAGATTGAAATTCATACCCAGACCACTTGGTAGTGAGTGAGCATATTAATTTGCTATTGTCTTGGAGCGCGTCTGTGACCACTATGGGTCTCACACCAGTGCAGCTGAACCACTAGTGCAGAAGGAGAGCATGTTGTGGGATTTCCTCCAGCTGAAGTGAGTGCTTGCGGGATCAGGAAACCCCCCGTTCAGGGAGACTTACTGACTTCTGAACACTTCAGAAGTGAAATGTTAAATGATTTCAAAACTTTGGCTAAAGTGCCACTTGTAACTCCAGTCCTCCAGTGTGACAGGAGAACACAGATTCAGCCTCCAGGACACCAAAATAGCCATGAAAAGTTGTCTGTCCAAGGTAAAAATATCCTCTCCAGTAATACCACTTGAGACATTTGATTAGGCACAAGTAAGACCATGCGGACCAGGAGGAAGGTGTGAGACTGCGTTCAGGCCACAGCACGTGAACTGTTTGTATCTTAACTGCAATCATTTAATTACACTGTTAATATGTTGCTACTGGGGCCACAGTCTGTGGTTTCTGAGAAAAAGTTAGGCTACATGTAGGTAAAATAGGTAAAACAGGAGGAATAAGAAAACAGAATCATATTAACAAGCCAAAGATAAAACTGCACTTTACTGGTATTTGAAGGCCGAGGGAAAAAAGGTGGGTTTTCAGTCTAGATTTAAACTGATCCACAGTCTGTGAGGATCTGATGGACAGAGGTAGGCCATTCCACAACCTCGGCGCTGCCACAGAAAAGACTCGATCGCCTCTGGTTTTTAGCCGGGATTTTGGAACAGCCAGCAAGAGCTGGTCAGCTGACTGCAGTGCTCTTGTCGGGGTGTAGTAGTGCAGAAGTTCACTCAAGTAGGATGGGCCCATACAGTGCAAACATTTAGAAACAATCAATAAAACCTTAAAATTTACACGAAAAGAGAGCAAGTGTAGGGAGCGCAGAATAGGGGAGATGTGCTCGTGCCTTTTAGTCCTTGTATTTAGGTGGGCCACAGCATTCTGAACTCTCTGGAGGCGCTGCAGGGAGCCCTGGTCCAACCTAACATACAAGGCATTACAATAGTCTGTTGAAGCCATAATTCCCATCTCACACAATCACACTAATGATGGGATGCAGTTTGCAATATTTATGAAATTACAAACCTCTTCGCCTGAGTGAATACTCCATGAATTATCGGATGACATGCTTTTATTGGTGTTGTCGAGGCTTTTTGACACATGGTGGCTGTCTCAGAGCGATGCAGAAAAATTAGTCCATGCTTTTGTTACTTCAAGACTAGACTATTGCAATTCCTTATTGATGGGCTGTCCCAGATATGCCCTGAAAAGACTCCAACTGATCCAAAATGGTTTTGATGAGAACTAGCAGGAAAGATAATATTTCTCCAGTTATAGCTTCTCTTCATTGGCTCCCTGTTAAATTTAAAATCCATCTCCTCACATATAAAGCTCTCCACAACCAAGCTCCATTGTATATCAAAGATCTCATAGTTCCATATACAGTATTCCCAACAGAGCACTTCGCTCTCAGACTGCAGGTCTACTTGTGGTTCCCAGAGTCTCCAATGGTGCGTTCAGACCAAACGCGTTGTTGGCGTCAGGAGCGTCAGGTTTACATGCAAAGTCTATGGCCGATGCGCGTCAAGGAGTGGCAAGCCTTTTAGCGGCGCGTTTTAAGCGTAAGCGTCAAACGCGTTTTGAGATTTTGAGCGTCCGATGCGCATGACGCAAGGCGGTGGACGCCGGAGTTGGAAAATCTGAACTTTTGCCGCTTGATGCGTGGCGTCAACCAATCACAGTGACTCAGCGTCATGACGTATAGACGCATTTTCTGCAAAGGAAAATATCCCGGTCCTGCAGACGCGCGTCTCTGGCATCAACAACGTTTTTGATGCTGGATGTCAAGCGTCTGATTTACCAGTGTCAAGCGTCCAACTTTGAGCGTTGAGAGCTTTTTTGACGCTGACATCGCGTTTGGTCTGAACGCACCATTAGAGTCGAATGGGAGGCAGAAACTTCTGCTACCAGGCCCCTCTCTTGTGGAACCAGCTCCCAGTTTGGTTTTGGGAGGCAGACACTCTTTCTATCTTCAAGATCAGGCTTAAAACTTTCCTTTTTGATAAATCCTATAGTTAGGGGTGATTAGCCCTCCCTTAGTTATGCTGCCATAGGTTTAGACTGCTGAGGGACATCCCATGATGCACTGGGGTTTTCATCCTCATCTCTCTGCTCCTTATCTCCCATGTATAAACGTATGACAGTATCGACATCATTAACATATTTCTCCTCTCTCAGCAGATCTCCCTGGATAAAATATGATGTCTGTTTGTCTCTCTTTCTGTCCTCTCCAACCCAACCGGTCGAGGCAGTAGCCGCCTTCCCTGAGCTGGGTTCTGCTGAAGGTTTTTCCTTCCTGTTAAAAGGAAGTTTTTCCTTGCCACCATTGCCTCAAGCATGCTCAGGATGGGGGATTGGATCATAGTCAAGATTCGATGCAATCTGTTGGTTTCCTTAGCTAGGGTATTTGTTATGAATTGGCTTGTATGAATACTGACTGATGACATCAAATTGGCTCAAACTGATTGTCTGTGAAGTGCCCTGAGATGACATTGTCATGAATTGGCAATATACAAATAAAGCTGACTTGAATTGAATTGGCTACCGTCGTTGCAATAAGCGTTTGAGAAAGTGAAGCGCCAGAATGCACGATGCGTTAGAATGTGATACATGATTCCAATGTTAGATGGCAGTAATTCTTACACAATATCCCTTTAAGGCAGCAACACGTCCTGTCGCTATCCTGGCAGTAGACAGACTCGGCCCCTGTTTCTATGGCTTTCTACAAGGTGAGAAATTGTTGCATCTGTCCAGCCTCTGTTGTAAACAGTGGAGTCCCAGAGGAACAATGCTGAATCAACCCCTCCTCTTCTGCCTCACATCTCAGGTACTGAATAGTCAAAGTCCACATCAATTAGCTAGACAACCTCCGTTCATGCAATCTGGAACCTGTTTTTATCTCACATTAATGCTTTGCAGTGATGGTAATCAACACATTTTATGTTGCTAGACAAAAACGCTGTGGCCCTTCATGGGAAATGTTTTGGTGGATGAATGGTGAAGCAAGAGAAGATTAAGTCGTAATTACTGCTCTTAAATTTTACGATTGGACTGAGGGAGGGGTAGACTTTGACAAGGACGGTTAGAGCAAAGAGTGATTATCAGGATTTTTTATTCTGTCTGCAAAGAGGGACTATTGGGAACTGGCTAGATTAAGTGTCCTTTTATTATCCAATCCTGATAGGATAGCAGGCTCCGACACAATCTGTCAGGCCATCTAATACACTGTCTTCTCCATAATAACACCCAGACTTACTTAATGACGTATGAGCAGAGACGCTGTGCTGAACACACAGAGCACTTTCCCTTAAAGTCTGGAAATACTGTCATTTCTGTGTGACCGAGTTTGTTTATGCATGCGTATGTGTGCAAGCATATGTGTGTGTGCATCTCTGGATGCTTGTCTAACCCTGACTCATTGCATGCTAGAGTGATAGAATGTGGGTGTGAGTTCAATTTCCTGTGTAACAGGATGATAGACTCCCGCCACTACAGAAGGGTTGCTGGGAGAGATGCTGGAAAAGCTGTCTTTGAAAATACATAAAAGTGATTCGCAGAATGAGGAAAACCATTAGAGACGACATCATTTCTTAATTCAAAATCAGGAAGGAAAAAACAACATTACGTGCTCTGAAAACATACAGTATATCACTTAAAGGTTGTTAAAGAAAAAAAAGGGTAAAAAACACAAGATAGGATGAATATGAGAGCCTGGTTGGTTTAAAACATGTCACGTAATAGTGTTGAGAAAATGAAGAGAGAAGATGAAGAAAAGAAGAAGCTGCCATGTAAGTATGCATCCATCATAGGTGAAAGCAAATGGGTACAGTGTTGAAATGACAGTTATAGTTCATAGCTGTGAACATTACAGAAACACATTTACATCTTCAGTTTGACTGGGATTGCCCTGACAGTCAATAATGTTTCCTACTTCAATCATCAAAGTAAAGCAGAAATAAACAGAAATGTGATTTTAAAGATAAATTTTTCAGCATAAAATGATTCTTCTGAACATTTCATATCAGATGCGAGGAGACATTTCTTGTCCCAAACTGTTCTCCATCCTATTGATCAACTCTGATTGTAAGAGCCAGAAAAAATAATTGCAGCCTAAATCCTGCCGAGTTCCACATCACAATGTTTTTAATTAAAAAAATTATTATCATTCACAGATTTTAACATTGTAATGTCTTTTAATAACCTTAAATGATTTCAATGTGGCATTCATTAAATTCCACAGAAGTGAAATTGAATAAATGCAATATTATCTGTTTGGTGTGTAATGTGATTTTCTTACATCATTACAGTGCACCGACCTATGCTGCATTTGTCTGCATTTGTCTATCACTTACACTGCTGCACACTGAGTGCATTTACTTATTACATTACTTCACAGCAGATGGCTTTCAAAGATGATCATAATGATGTAAATTATTTCCAATGATATGTGCCATGGTTTCCTTTTTTCCTCTGACTGCTTTGTATTGTCAAAGTGTACCTCTAGTGTATTCATATATCTATTTTTTTAAAGTATTTTGAGCAGAACTTGCTCTCTGAAATAATCCAGTGAAAAATTATTGTTTACTTTGCTTTGTTGGGTTTCTGTCTGTACTGTTTGAAGCCATTGCAACAGCTTCTTTCTTTTCTTCTCATACCTTTCATTTTAATTTAATTTCATGCAGTCGTTCTGTTGTGATTTAGTCACTAAGGGGCCATGTGTCTGCAAAACAAGTCCAAATCATCAGCTTTTCTCCACCAAACCTGACTGCCAGTATGAGGAATTTTTTTCTGATTCGCTTTATTTGGCTTGTATTCTACACACCACTTCTACTTTTTTTTCTGTTTATTTTTATCTTTTGCATGTATATATAAATGACAAAAGCCTGTAATCTTAAAATAAACAATAGTGGTAATCACCACATCAAAAAACAAAACTTAAAACAAAACAAAAAACAATTAAGCAAACAAAAAAAAAAGATTTTTTAAACTAACATATAAAAATAATAAATTATATAGACACACATATACATATTTAAACATAACCACATGCACATACATATACACATATATAAACATACACATAATTAGAAATAAATAAAAATAGTTAAAACTCTAGCATAGTTATAATTTTCTGTCTCCTGAAGTACAGGTTCCCATATCTCTTGGAATGTCTTAACTTTAAACTGTAATTTTGTTGATACTTTTTCCATTCCCATCACGTCTTTTACCCTTTCCCACCAGAGATCACTGCTCTGAGATTGTTGTTTTAGCCAGGGGACTGTTATTAATTTTTTTTCTACTGTAATCAATATTTGGATAATTTCTTATTTTTCATTAACACAGTTTTTGGTTAAATACCCAATAAGCATGTTTGCAACTCCAAATTTAGTTTTTCCTTACAAATACTTTCAATCTTTCTCCTTACATTGTCCCAATATTCTTTGATTATGGGACAATCCCAGAATATGTGAGTATAGCCTCCTAACTGACCACAACCCCTCCAGCACTTCTCAGACATTTTACTGTATTTTGATGTATTAGTTGGGACAATAAAGTATTGCATTTAAGATTTGCATTCAAACTCTTGCCGTGAAACACTATTCAACATTGTATGTCCAGCTTTAAAGGATTCCTCCCAACTTTCTCTCAATATCACTATGTATCTCTCCTTCTCCCATTCTCTTCAATATCCCAATTAATATCTACTTTAATCTGTAGGGCTTTTTATATTTTTTAAATTAACTTTTTAGTATTGCCTGAATTTATCATTAATAATTCTTCAAGACAGTTTGGTTTCTACGAATGTGTTCCCATTCCTTGTGTTTGGTGAAATAATTTCTAATTTGTAAAAATTTATAAAAATCTTGCACAATTAAATTAAATTAATTTTTTTAATTTTTCAAAAGATTTTTTTTTTCATTTTCAAAAAGCTGTCCAATATATATCAATCCCTTCTCTTTCCATTTCCCAAATCCCCCTTCCATTGAGGGTGTAA
>JBBBVU010000015.1:22364430-22376209 GCA_037177055.1 Atherinosoma microstoma | reverse complement strand
TTGCCAAGAAGCATTGTTACAACAGAGAAATAATCTACCAGACACAAATTTCCGAACTTTTTGTTCGATGTTTATTAAAAGCACATTAATGGAAGACTAAAAAGGAGAAATAGAAATTGAGCAACGAGAGTCGTAGGTCATGGTGTTATCTCCAATGCATATCATGACTAAACCTGAGCATTTTTAAAACATAATTATGTGTAAATCTGTTGTCATGGTATCAATACAAAATGCTCCCATAATAATCAGCTTTTGTCTGTAAAAGTCTGAAATCTCACTCTGTGAAGCCATCCTTCTTCACAAGTAGTTAAGATCAATCTCAATATGTTGCTGTAAAACCATTCCTCTCTTCGCTAGTCTTCTCTTCAGTGGCTAATCAGGTGATCAAAGCGACCCCAGAGTGCTCCCAAAACTGATGGGAAGTCAACTGCACCCCCTGTACCATTTGGGAATGTGTTCATTATCTTAAAGGGAAGGCTGCACATGGAGCAGGTGTGGGATGGGATTACTGTACTGAACCCGAGCAGAACAGCCTCAACAAAGTAGGACTGATGAGCACTGCAGGGGAAGGAGCTGCTATTTCTGTTAGTCTGACCACATGCTGTGCCCCTTGTCTAGCTGCACGTACACATTTGTCTGTGTCTGTATGGCAGCGCTAGTCCAGGAGTGAAAACAGCACTAGAGGTGGGCTCTAGTTGGTTGAGTCGAACCATAGTCCACTAAATCATTTAACCTATAATACATTCCAGCAATCTGAGAATTATCATTTAAACGCTTAAAGATGTAATTACTCATAGGAAAATGACTCTTTTGAATGTTCTGTTATTAATAATTTATCATTTCATTCATATTTGTATGGTGCAAGTTCCCTTTATATATGAAATAAAATAGTCAGAGTAGTGAACATGTAGAAAGACATACCAAGTTTCCATTTTACTGATATTCAGAAAAGAAAAGAAGATTAAACCAATAATGGAAAATTTGAAAAAGAGAAACCTAGAGTTGAATTTCTATTTCCATGCAGAAACCTTCTTGCTATAAACTGAAACTTTCCATTTTCAACTTCAACTCTTTCCAACAGCAAATGTTAGACTTTCTCTGCCAAGGCAAACACACACAAGCATGCTAGCCCACAAACATGCAAACTATGAGAAAGCATGACACTAGCTATTAGCTACAGTGCCAGAAGCTTGAGACAGCAGAACGCAGCCGATTTGCTCTTAGAGAGCACTTCGTGGACCAAGCGTCACACTGAATCAGCCTGGAGAGGACTGGGGAGGAGAAACATGCCAGCAATTCAATACAGTCCAGTTCCACAGGCCTGCACAGCGAGACTGACAGATGAATCATGGGTCCATTGTTACAACACTGCCACTTGTAGCATCTCCGTTCGCCTTAAATAAATAGCATGGCGGTCAGATCGGTAGGAAAATCATTCATCCCGGTTTCTCATCACAAACAGATTTAATCCACGTTGGGGTTTTTTTTCCCCCTGTTTTTTTCAATGTGTTTTTGCTCTCTTTTTCAACATGTTGTGAGATTACAATCATCCATACCCACCAAAATCTTCTGAAATTAATAACATTTCATATGCAAACTGAAAAATGTGACATATTTGTTAACTTGTCATGGATGAAATCGTGCTGCTGATGCATCAAGCTTGATTAATATGCTGTCAAAGAAGGTGAGTACTGCTCATTGATCAGTTTTCAGTAAAGAGTTTTCTGTAAGATGTCACTGAGGTGAAAAAGGCCTCATGAAGCAGAGGTGACAGGTGATGTTAAAATCCACTGTGCATATCTGCTTGATATGGTCCAACATCTGAAGACAGGTAAACTGTAAAGGTCTAATGTAGGTGATGAAGGGATGCGTGCATTGTTTAAATAGCTAACTTATATCATGATTTTCAAACCAAGAAAATATGGAGAATCGTTATTTGATGCAGCCCATTCAGACATATACATGACAGCATGATACCCTCTGCACGAGATGTATTCTGACACCAACTGGAAATACTGGTAAACAGGGATGTTCTAACAACTGGAGTGGCACAGGAGCCAGGATATGAGCCAAAAACTCTGTTGAAATGACAGGTCTTTGTTTATAGCACACGCCTTCAGATTGGTATCTGGGGAGTTTGGAGGCCAGATAAATGCCTCTATGTCATATTGCTTGTATATTCAATCTAAATGGAACTTTTCCCAGATATTTTTGGCTAATATCTCCAAAAAAAGGTAAGCATACTTGAACTTATGAAATGTTGCTTCACAGAAAACCACTTCATAAACTGGGCTATAAAGTTCTATCAGACGGTGGCAATATTCACTATCTGGAATTGTACTTTTTTTTCATGTCATTTTTTGGGCATATTTTTACTGTGATTAGTCATGAATGTAACATGTTCTCTCTGTAGGAATTAATTTGAATTTACCAGCTCCCCTGATGGGAATCAATTGTTCAAGCAAGTGTAAAATCTCTTTCTTTTTTTAACTGACTAAGTTTCATTTAAATGTGCGCTTCCTTTGATGATTTCTAATACTTAGCTTGAAAATGAATAAAACTTAGATGGAAAAAAGGCTACTGATTAAAGTCTAGTGCACCACACTGTATCATATAGACGTTATATATATATATATACATATATATATATATATACATACATTTGCCTTCTTTTCAATGTTCGTTAATTTCTCTGAGGTTACCATTTAGAAGTTGCCCTGACAGCAGTGCATTATCAGAAGAAGCAAACAGTAGACAGAAAGGTTTACTTGAGAAATGTGTAAAACTCAGCAAAGAAATACTTTACACAACATGAAAGTGCCCTGACAGCAAAAACTCTGGAAAGAAGCTTGGCACTCAAAATTCCTTTAATCCACAATTACAGCTTGCAAACATCCCCTTTCTCCTTCCAGCCTCACAAATTCTATAATTTTCACCATGCTATCTACAACCTGTACATATTTAGCAACCTTCCTCCCAGTGAGACTTGTCATTTTTAACTCTATGAATCCTCACTGCTGGGACAGATCTGTGGGTGTGTCTGACATGCCCTACATGAAGAGACCCCGCAGCCCTCCCACCCGCTGTGAGTTGGCTGCGGCATGATTCGTTGTGACTGATGCCGAGAGCCAAACACCCCTGCTCCGCTCTGCCTTCAGCACCGGGGAGAGTGCGAGGGAGTGAAGTCAGTCAGGCAATCTGGCAGCTCAAAAACCCCAGCTGGGTGCACTCATCCGCTCCTTTGCTACTCCTCTGTAGCTGCAAAATACCTCAATTTGAAATCATACATTTCGATGTTAACCTTGATGTCAGGCGGCTTCATTTTTTGGTGGCATGTGATTCTGTGCGTGACTGAATTAACCGCCGATGAATATGTATGTCTGACAGCACACTGAGAAGGAAAACATGAGGGAGATTTTTCAAAGATGCTGCTATTCAGTTCATATTAGGTGTCCTACAGGAATAGCATGCTTTTTTTCCTTTACATCGGGTGAAAATGTCCACGTCATCATATGTCTATACTCACAGTCCTCTCAGTTAGATGTAATAGAAACACAGAGAAAAAGATTTCAATCTTCATGTTAGTATCCTTTCTTTGACCTCTTCTTGGACAGACTAGATAGTGCCAGATAGAGACAGAAAAGTCAAATATTCTTTCAGCAAAAGGAAGCAGGTTCCTGAAGTTTTATCTGATGGTGCCTGAATGCTCCATTGTGATACGTACCCACATAACCCACCCAGATTAGTCTCTCCTGCTCTGCACAGCCACACAATGACTTCTCACAGTGGATTTTTATTTTTTTTGACAGCACACTGTCAGACTATCCGTCTCCATCCATCCTTCCCATCATCTCCCAACTGTTGGTACACAGAGGTAATGCTGTTCTGTGCTTTATGAAACTCTATGCACTCTCAGGGGCCCTAAGGCTGCACCTGACAATAAACACAGAAAAGGATTTATGGGGAAGAAATAATAATAATAAAAACTTTGCAGTCTGTGTTTTTAATGGGATAACACATGGCTCAGCAGAGGTATTTTTTTAAATCTGGTTTTAGGAGGCAGCTAAATGAAAACGACTGTAATAAAATAGGAAATGAAGAAACCTGAAAGACCCAACAAACAGCTGATGGTTTCATTTACCATATGGCTAAAGGTTTTGTTTTTATCTCTCAGTGAATTGTTTGGTCTAAAGGCTCTAATCCTGAAAGGTAAAAGGAGTAAATGTTGCCCCTATTTTGCTGTTGTGGGTGCAGCGGTGATCATCGTAAACTCTGAGTCCAAAATACAAAGCTTATTGATAGCTGAGAAAAAAAGACCACAATCTCATTCGCAGCTGCATTTGTTGACCATAAAGCTGCATGCTAACAAAAAAGAATACATGATTAAAAACATGTTGTGCCCAAGGAAACACAAAACTCAAGCTTAGATTCGAGCGCTACTGTGCCGTTAAAGTTACCACATTCTGCTTTGACCTTTACATGATCTTCAGAGGGTTGCATGATGAGAATATATTCATGAAAACAACAACAAATTTACTTTTCAATTCTGCTGCAGATCTGCTAGAAGGAACAGTCAAGAGATTCAGTCATTCATCTGCCATAATGGGAGCTCTGGGTCATCCAGTCTAAAAAAACTCAAATACAGCTGCCTGTGATGAAGCTCCTACAGGCTGAATAATCACCCAGTTTTGTTGTGGCAGCAAGATAATAAATCATTTTTATGATGCTGTTAAAAAAAGCCTGTTTAACACAGCTTTTCTTTGCTTTTTCTGACTTTCTAAAGAATGTTAAATACAAATTTTTGGTAGAGCATTGGCTTTCAGCCATAACTGTTTTATTGACTTTCGCATACACTTGTCCACTCTTTCAACTATTCCCCAAAATGTCAGTGAAAGCCAATAACAGATACTTTGCTTCAGAAATTTTCCATCAGTGCAGAAAAGTTCCTCATTGAATAATTTAGCTCCTGCGTGTTAAACTGATTAAAATCAACAGCCCTTTGCAAAACAATAAATATTTGCCTTTAATATCACTGTGTGCTCTAACAGGAAAATGACCCTCCCAGGCAAACGACATTAGTTTGTCAATTAATATACTGGGTATTATAAGCAGCCCTGTGCATGTGCAGATAACACTGTGAGGACAGATTTAGTACATCACATTTGACATGCGTAACCCTGTTCAGCAATCTGCTGATCCAAGCTAGTGGTGACCTTTTCTTTAACACAGGGACAGACAGCAGCTAAAAAGCAGCCCTGGGCTTTGTCCCATGTAAGTAGTATTTCTTGACCAGACTCAAGGCAACTGTATTTTACCATGAATAGCGAGTGTTCCAAATAACTGCAACAAAAGGGTTGTTACTTGTGCTCTTGTTTTCATCCATTTTTGTTAACAGAACAACGTTGCACAAGTAAAAATGAACAAGTTTCATTTAAGGATCCCAGACGGACAGTTGAAAATGACCTGCACCTTTTATGTTTGCTGTAAAGAAAAAAATATATATGCAGGATTTCTGCCCTGATTGTTGTGTGCACATCTTCTGCAATCATGCAATTTTTACTGCTAATACATGTTGTGCATTCATTGTGGTAAGATTAGAAGAGAAAGCAGTCTTGTCGTCCACTGGCCTTTAACCTTTGATAAGAGAGATAGAACAGTTTAAATATCAGATTTTGGTGTTAACTTGTTACAAAGTAAAGCTGGATGGCTGCATGAAGGTATCCACTCCAATGGTTGACACTATGCGCTTTGTGTGTGGGCAGCTGAACTGTTGTGTTGTGGCTGTATCTGTGGATTCAAACCGCTGATCTTTCTGTGTTTTGCCTGTGGCGATGATAATAAATGCACACAACTTTTGTGTAATCTATTGTTGATAAAATCAAGAAAGTAGAGACCTGAAAGTTGACAAGTTGTAACCAGATACGTAGCAGCACTTTTTAATCTTTATTCAAGAGAGGAGGGAGAAGCACTAAAATACCAATGTGTCTTGCATTTGGCTCTGCTGTAACTATAGTAGGGAGACTTGTTCCCTACTAAAATTCCCTTTCAATAACATGCAACTGCAAAATTAAAACAAAATCAAGTAAATAAGCTGTATTTTTCAGTCCTATAACTGAAACTACACAAAAGTCCACGTATTATGAGGTTAGTATGGGGACTCGAGTGATTGGCTAAATGTTTTGCTGAAAATTGCTTGCCAGTGCTTACACACAGTATTAATTAGGGATTTCATCCTGATGGTCTACCTTATGTTTTGTTTTATTTTTTTCTTTATGTCTACTTGATACTGTGTTTTCAGTGATGTTTATTTCTTGTGTAATGTTTAATCTTTGTATTTTTGTTTTTTAAACGTTAAGGTGAGATATCTTATAACCCGCTAAGGAGTTCTTATCTCACCTGCACAATCTGTTTTCTTGTTTATATTTTTACATCAATTGTTTTTATACTGTGCAAATAAATAAATAATAAAATAAATAAAGTGCTCTATTCGGATATGAAAAACCACTACTCTTGACAGTGTGCATTGCAGCAAGGATCAAACTGCAGCTCTTGTCATACACCCAGAACACATACTCTCATCTGTTGACATGGGAACACAAATGAAAATCATAATGTTTTGCACATGCAACACACATACCACACAGCTGGTGTGAGACCAGACTGATATTGCCAAGGTGATCTGGGTTTCTCTCTGTTTAGTGGTGATCAAAATGGATGATGATTATTGACTAACCGTCCCAGGAGGTGGAGAAAGGTACCACCTGGCCATTTCCATGTCGGTGATAATGTCCATTTAATGGGCTGACAACATTTGGAGTGAGTCGATACATAGAAGTCAGGTTCCATAATTGGCATCTGTCTTTAAGAGCATTCAGCTGACTGAGAATCTAAAGGTTAATTTGATCAGAAATGCTGCAAGTTGTTAAACCAAAGTCTTATATCTGGGATTTAATAAAATTCACTGTATTTAACCTGGTATGGATTATCATTATGAACAGCCAGTGATGTACATAAAAAGCTTGATTCTCTAGCAGTGTATCCTTGCACAGTTTCAGCACGTTGGCTGCTGTGTTCAAAGTGACACAAAGAGCCCTTGCTCAGTCAGCACAGAGTGGTACGTAACACCATTTCATCCCAAACCATGATAGAAACCAGAGACCCTCAAGGCTGTTCTTTAACAAATCCCATTCATTTAATAAGCAGCATCCAATAGCACATGATTAGATTTAGTGGGTGTGTTTGATATGGAAAAATGGAGGAATTACACCATGACAAGAGAAAAAAAAGAGAAATCTAGACTAGAAGTAGATTGGAGGAAGGCAGATGGGTCAGTGGATAGATATAAAAACGAGGTGATTGTTGAGGCTAAGAATCGTACGGGAGACCGATATAATTAGACAGCAATTGACTGCCTTGTAGTCTATCACATTGGAGTTCAAGAGGCTATCAAAACATTATACCAGGGGCAGTCATAACAATGACCAGAGGAGTAATAAAGACAAAGTCAGGGAAACAGGCAGCGAGGGAGACAAAAAGAAAAACATGCAAGGCAGAGACAGTCTGGAGCGAGAAAGGAGGTTAGTGAGAATAAAGATGGGAGTCACTGGGAGCGAGAAGCAGGAAAATCAATAGGTTTCTTTATGCAGCATTGAGAATGTGCCCTCTTGCTGCTTCAGACAGCCTATCCAAGGTCTCCAACAGCCAGCAACCAAACTGAACATTCATCCACAGACCCACACTGATAATATGCCACCTCAGCCTGTCCCTGTCACACACACATACACATCAACCTCCTGGCTCCTCTCCTCCAAATTTAACACTCTAATTTAGTTGTGGGAAGGCTGCTGTGTTATTGATGTTGCCAAAGGTCTGATCCATCTTGTGCCTGGGACAAGGCTTTAGTCAGGATGGCTATAACTCAGGGACATCCTGTTCCCTGTTTGCCAGAGTATCAGACTGGCATCTGTAATTTAAAGGCTAGATAGACAGCCAATGATACTTTATGCCCCTGCATTGCTTTATTGGATACCGAGGGCTCCAAAGCATTCTGTCCATTTCTGTGCTAACTGGTAGTTTTTGCAAACTGTTAAACACATTGTCCAAAAAATCATTGTGTTCTCAGTTCTCTACAGAAGCAGCTTTTGTCTTCGTATCCGAGTCGAAATTCACAGTCCTCACATCTTTCTCCCACTACAATGTATATCATAATATCTGCTCTTTACACATCTGACATTGCTGATTTAGTCACAAAAATTTTAAGTAGAAAGGAGAGGAAGGTGAAAGGTGTTATACTCTGTGGATTAAGACCTACCGTCCATGTTGTACATCTCTCTCACTTGTGATTCAACACTTACCGTACTCTCATTAACAGTTAGGGTTAGAGAAGGTTATAACATGCATGATTAGGGCTACAAAAAAGGGGTCTGTACCTTTTTAAAAAAAATAACATTTTTACTATATGTCATCATATTACATGGACACCTGGGAATATATTACCATTTGGCAAATTGCAGCCAAGGCTGTGGTATAAAAATGGGCTTGGAGATTATAGAATATGAAAAATGAAAATATGTGTAATTTAAAAAAATAAATAAAATTAAATGTGTTTACGGTCTAAAAGTGTTCAAAGCAATGGATTAAGACAATCTGTGAGTGTGTGTGTTTGTATGTGATGGTGTGACATGTTGGATGGATTATAAAATTTTCTCCTCAGTCAGCTTGGCATGCTAGTGCTTCTTCACACATATTTAGTTTCTTTTTCTTTAAGTGTGTATGTCCACCACTCAGTGTTGGTTTAGCTGGAGGCCAGCATGACAGGTAATTGGAAAAGGTGGACATGTTGTTATGTGCCGGTGTCTTATCACAACGATACATGGCCAAATAGGACACAGAGGGCTGGTTCTGATAACAAACAATGAGTGAAGACTGGAGGGAAACAGAAATAAAAAAATAAAAAAATTGATAAGATGAGGAGAAGCAATGTTGCTGGAAGCTCACAGGACTGTGTTAGTGTAGTCTCTGATCACTGATTAAAAAGGTTTATGTACTTCTACCAGCATTGTCGAGGACACACTCACCCCCCACCCCTCCCTCAACCTCAACATTCCCCATTCTTTCCTGCTAGGTCGCTCTTTCCCTCTTCTTCTGTCTCTGACTATCTCCCTGCTGTAATGGGCAGAAAACCATTGCTGTAATTTCTTCTGTAGTAAAAACTGACAACTCAAAAAGGTCACACAGAGGAGGGAGCCCCGTGCTACTAATCACTCAGCTAGAGCACAGCCAGTCAGCCCACTCAAATATCAACCTGATAAAGACAACATGTCCTTTTTGTCCTGATTGTTTTAGTATGCAACAAACAGCAGAACGATACAGTAACTATTTTATCTAAGTGATGACAGAAAGCAACCTTGAGCTGCCTCGTTACATATATCAGCTTTTCTTCTGCAAATGAACCAATCTGAAGTATTTCATATTCACTAATTTAAATGATTGCATAATTGGTCTCAGCCAGGTTTCACAGAAAGCATTGAAAATATTGAATTCAATTCCCCATCTCAATCAAACAATAAAGACCAGTTTTGAGCCTTTGTTATTGCTTTGCTGTTGTGCGCTCTGTTTAAACCAGGATACAAACCGAAAATCATCTTCCTGGTGTTATTGAGCAGATTAGGGTAGGAGATGTTTTCCAGGAGCATTTTCCTTAAAATTCCCTTCACACTCCGATTGCAGCCAATTAATAAAATGCTCTAACACAAAAATAAAATATTTTAGTCACCTGTGGAACGGACAGGACTGAAAAAACACCATCCAATCATTTTAACCAGCCCTTTCAAAACGATCGGATGGTGATATGTCTATCAAACTCAATTGCCATTTGTCCCTCCTCCTCCCTGTGTTCCTCTAAGGGCTGGGATATACTTGCTGTGTATGCTAGTGTACACGTCAAGGTTCTGCTACGACTGTGTTTATACTTGCTGCAAAAGACGAAAGCACAATGCGGCCAAAATGGTTGATACTGGAGGGCACTGCTAGGGGGAGTACACAGCACTTGTACTCTGAAAGTGTCATGCTGCGGGTCGCATTGTATCTCCACTAACAACAAAGATCTCATGTTGAAAATGGACTTCGCCAACGAGTAAGAAGAATTGATCATTTTTAATTTTACTGTTGAAACAAAATAGAAAAGGTCTTGTTGCTGTTAGACACGGTATATGCGGCCAATGTGGACAGACATGCATTATGTGCGGCCCATTGACCAAATTGTGCATGAGCACCTCTAGCGTTCAAGTTACGGATGTGTCGCAAGCAACAAGTATATCCCAGTCCTTAGACATACAGAGTTTCCGTTCTCTGGAGGCGTGGCTTCGGGGAAAAGACTGAAGAAAGGAGTTGGACTTTTGAATTGTGTATTTTCGAAATGTAGCTTGCTCAAACCATTTTTCCAGGATCTCATACCCTACCTTTAAAGTAAGTACCCTCTTCAAAATTCACGACTACTAGAAAATAATCCTTGTGTAAAGGGGCTTTCAATGGGAAAACAAAACAAAACAAAACAAAATAAAACAAAACAAAACAAAACAAAACAAAACAAAACAAAAACACTACCCTGATCTTGACTGTTAAACAAATGAATGGTCATCAAATGCCAAATATAAGAAGTACTTTTTCATTATACACTAATAACCCACTTCCAAAACAATTTAAACTTAAAATGAACATTTAAATTGCTGTCTGAATCCAGAAGTCCTCTAAATGTGGATTTGATCATTGCCTTTTACATGAAAATTAAGGAGTGTTAATAGTGGCGTGTCCCTTCTGTGTTAAAACTGAAGGATTGCAGTACTTGCAGACAGCTACAATAAAAATCAGGCAGGAAGAATTGAGTGTTTTAAAAATGCAATGTTTGTTGATTTACTTTGTGCTGCTCTGCAACAGTAGCAGGTCCATTAACTACCAAAAGAAATCAATGTGAGCTTGCTGAGACAAAAAACAAAGACAATTCCATCATTTTGTGAACAACTAGGTAGAGGATGGAGTGAGAAAGAAGAAAGTTGAGCCCAGCACCAGAGAAAGGGCAAAGTGGACATGAACAAACTGGAAAATGAGTAAGGAGAAGAGAGCACAGTCAATTACGAGTCCCATCTTGTAGTTTGTGTCTACATTGATTTGTTGGGGACTACAATCTCTGCTTCTCCCCAGTTCACCAAATCGCACTCACTCTGACCCACTAATTACTTGCCCAAGACCTAGCAGGTCTCACCCCACTGCACTGCCTTGCTGTCTGGAGCTGTCTCTATAACAATGCTGGAGCAGGGGATGGGAAAGAGAGAGGATGTGAAGTCATAAAGAAAGAACAAGGCTGGATTAAGAATGCATGACATTCATCAGAGCAGGAGGCAGAAGGGAGATGTAGAATTAAACAACAGGCGACAGACAAAGAGTAAAAAAGGAACTGTATGTTTTAAATTTTATGCAGTTAGAAGCAACTGTGAACTTAGATGGAGTGTGTGCAGCAGCGTTAACTCGGTTGCTGTCTCTGCCCTCACTGAGCAAGATATATAATTAAATAAATCACAACCGTACTGTACCGTCCTCTTCCGCATATCCGGGGTCGGGTCGCAGGGGCAGCAGCCTGAGCAGGGCTGCCCAGACTTCCCTCTCCCCGGCCACATCTGCCAGCTCATCCGGGGGGATCCCGAGGTGCTCCCAGGCCAGCCGAGAGATATAATCCCTCCAGCGTGTCCTGGGTCTACCCCGAGGTCTCCTCCCGGTGGGACGT
>JBBBVU010000015.1:22353160-22364330 GCA_037177055.1 Atherinosoma microstoma | reverse complement strand
CCGCCCCTCTCTTCACCCGAGTGTCCAGGACATGCGGCCGCAGATCCGACGATACGACTACAAAGTCGATCATGGAATTGCGACCTAGAGTGTCCTGGTGCTAGGTGCACATATGGACACTCTTATGCCTGAACATGGTGTTTGTTACGGACAATCCATGACGCAGGTAGTGGGTCCACACCGATTAGATAATCACTCAAAATCATGAAGGTAATAATGAAATTTTAGCTTATTCACCAAGATTACCACAGAAAGAACTTACCTGATGGGATGAGGCCAAATGACCAGTTGGGTACGAGAACACCAAATGGGTTGTTTGTTTCTTTGTTCTCGGATGTCTCCAAGGTTTTTTGTTCTTCTGACTTTGGACCTTTGAAAGGTGTCCAACGACTCCCCACAACAAAGGATTCAGAAACAGCAGATCTGGATTCCATTTCTGTGGCACCAACCTCGGTGTGTGATGAGATGGTGGTCATCTGAACAACTCCAGTTTGAGTCACTGAGAGGTGGCTTTGAAGATCGGGAAGGCTTGTAGTTTTCTCCTCCATTTCATGAACCCATGAAATTGAGATCGATGGCTCCTCTGTAGAAGATCTGTCAGACATATTTTCTGACATGATTGTTGTGGTGACAGGATCAGTCTTAGGTTCATCTCCTGTGGTCGACTCAGAAGTCGTCAGCATCTCCACCAAAGCTTTGTTTGTGGTAGTCATCACCTTTTTCCTTTTCTCACCTTTGCTATGCTTCCTGAAAGCTGCAGTGAAACCTGAATTTGAAGTACCCTCCCCTTTGTGTGAGGGGGCAGAAGAGAGCTTGTCAGTAGGCCGATGGATGTATAGGATCTCTCCCCTGGCCTCCTTTGCTGCGTCTGGCTCCAACGAGCCCTGAGGTGGGGTTGTTGGTTGCTCAACCAGCTGCCACAGGGAAAGAGTAGTATGCTCACCTACAGTCACTAAATCACTTGAGATAGGTGAAGTATTAAGACTCAGTCTGTCATCACTGATTGCCTTGTTGTTGACTGTCACTTCATAACCTCCAGGAAAGTTGCTTCCTTCTCCACTCCCATCCACATCCTTCTCCTCTCCTGAATCAGCTCTTCCTCTGTCAGCTGAAGCATGGGTGCCCTCTGTATCCTGGTCTTTGCCTTCACCTGAAAAGTTTTCCAGGTTGTCTTGTCGAAGGGAGGTGGGCAGAGTCATCACTTCAAGGGGCCCCGCTTTTGCTTCCATTGGCTCCCAAGATGAATGTTTGGCCACATAAGCAACACTTCCAGAAGGCCCTGGTTTGGGGCCATGGATTGATTTGATAGCCCACTGAAACTGAGTGCTGGGGTCAGGAACGAAGATGGGGCCTGATTCAGGACCCTGAGGATTGGATATGTGGGCGTGTTCACTGTGTGCTGATCTCTCCAGATGACCCGACACAGGGAACACTACAGAAATAGAGAGAAAAAGCAGACTAATTAACAGAACTCCATTATTAGAGATGGAGTAGATGCTGTTTCATGGATGTAGAATTAGCAATTCAGAACTTAAGTTTCGATTACAGAAACCTAGTGAAACTTGTTCAAGCATTACACTTTTGAGGCTTAGCTAACACGACAACACTGCTATCAAATTAGCTTTTTTTCCTCCTTTGGGTTCAAATTCTCAAGCTCTCTGAAAACACAATGAAATACACATAAATTGAATGCAGAGAATAGACAGAAGGCCATGCTCTTTTGCATAATTAACATTGAGCTTAAGAGTTGAATTTTGGTGGTGATAATTCTTATCAAGTTGGTTGTAGACTTCCCCAGGTGCTGCCCAAAAGCCCAAGCTGACCTGAGAGGCACATTTTATCAGCTTTTCTTGTTACTACAGTCCAAAAAAACTATTTCAGTAAGTTGTGCTTTTTATTCACTTATGAACACATATTCCATCAGACTCTTTTGTGTAATGCATCTAATAAAACATGTATTTATTATTAAAACAAATTCCCCAAACTAGCATTTTAAAAAGGTTTATGTTTACAAAGATTCCTGAGACCAGGGGGCAAATGCATGTGAGTGTTATTTTTTTTTTAAGTTGCTAGCCAGCTTTCATTTTCTATCAACTGGAAATAAGAGTTATGTCCCCCCCCTAAAATAAATAGTTTGAGTATCTTTTTTTCCCCACTGAGAGAGAATATCAGTGAGAGTTCCTGGGCTTTGTGGACAAAAATGGTGGCTATCATGTGGACACATGAACACACATGTGTGTACACAGATAAATACAGACAATAAGAATGAGAGGATGTACTGAAATGGTATTTCACACCTCTTTTCTCTGTCCCTGTGGATTAGCTTACCGAAAAAAGCCTCCTGCTGAAAAGCATTTGTTTGTGATGAGTGAGGCCATGTGGAAAAACACAAGCACATTTGCAACACGTAACTAAATGACTGGCTCAAAAACAAGCTCCATCTAGGTCTATTTATTTAGATGAAGTGGTCCAGTGTACCTTATCATCTTACAGCTTTAAACTAGACTCTGTCAACAATATCAATAATTCATTCTGTCTGAATGTGTGAGTCATGGCTGATATAATATTGGGCTTTTTTTAGGGCAGCATTGCTGCTGCATTACTGAGATCCAGGTTGCATTCATCATCATCATCACTAAGCTCGGTTTGGCTGTCCTCAGCTCAGTTAGCATGTCCAAAAAGTACAGCAATACAGGACAACAAATTAACACACGAGGGAGAACATACACAAAGATGTCCATGCATAAAACATTAAACTGTGTGTAAATTATTCAGAAGGTTCTCCGGTGCCTTATGCCTAAATGAGGTTTATGAGTCGAAGGTTTATTTTCATAAGAGCCTCGTAGTTGGCCGTAATTGTCCTATTAATAATCCAAATAGCTAATTACAAACTTACTACACACACTGATGGAAGTGGGAATAATTAAACACATTAATCTGGTTTGATCATCTATGTAATGACCCATGTAATAAATAAAATGAGACAATTAGGCATAGGTTTGGATGATTTCATGGTACCATTCAAAGCACTGTTTAAGTTAATCTCAGCTGCTGTAAATCTATTGTTGGAGGACCAGGAAGAAAAAGCCACAACTCTAAGCAGAAAGGCTGCAAAGCAAACTTATAATAAAACCCCGTTCAGACAGTAATTGCATGCTTCCACTGTGAGTGGTTCTGCTGTGTTGACTCCACTTTACTGGCGTAAACGGACTGAAAGAAAATCCCTCAGGTCAGGCAGACATGATATTAAATTGCAAGAGTGGAAGCTGACAATGAGAGGAAAAGAAGAAGTGCAACACAGATGAATGGTACCTCATCCCATCTAAAGATATTGCACGTAATTACAGTGAGTATTAGTGCACAGACCCTCAATCACATCCGTTCAGTCTTTGGTTTTGATAAGACTGACAAAAACTGAGCCTATCAAATACTTTTTGGGGGGCAGTCCTTTCCATAGGAGGTTGACAAAATAATAATTTGGTATAATGTTTAATGATGTACCCCTGTAGGGGACATGATACTAATAATAGCTCTGCATTTAGAGAACTTTTACAAATTTGTAAATTCATTTATGCAGTCTTCAAATTTTAATCGTAGTGGGATGCATAGTCTGCAAAGCAGAGCTGTGCATCTTCCTTAAAGACAACATGGCTCCATCAATAACTAGAGAGTGCTGAGATCTATGGGATATCCTGCGGTTTGCAATAACAGAGTTAGTTCAGCCCACTGATGCTACCTGATGAAGACACATCAGTTGGACAACTTTCCATCATAGCAGCATTAAAGACAAAAGTGACTGCACCTCACACTCCTTTCACCACATTTCCCTTTCTTTATACTCATTTGCTCTAGTCATGCCTCTCGTTCACCCTCAGCTGTGATCATTACTGCGTACCTTCAGAGATCCGGGCCGTAATTGGAATAGACATAGATGAAGATTGGAGTGAACAGTGGTGCAACCCAACCTCCACGTTAATTGGATAAGGCTGTAAATAATGCATGCAGACTAAAGCTTGGTTTTTCATTTATACCTGGAGATCTGGTTGCCATGAGATTTGGCATGGCAGTGAGTATTTATATTAATAAAGTCAGCAATTGCTAGGTGAGAAAAGCCTAACACTGTTATTGAATCATTCTTCTAGCTGTCAGTGCGAGAGTGCTTGTCTTACTTTGTATTCTGCCCTTTTAGCTGGTGTCAGGGATGATTGTGTTATTTGTTGTGGCTATTTTAAGAAAAGTTCCCCCCCTGCAAGATCAGGCTGTGGTATAAATCTTTTATGCTCTTGTCCTTTACTTTTCTTAATAATATGCAGGTTGGCATCATTGTAGATGTATTGTTTCAGTATTTATTGGTCCGGCAATCCTTTAATCATGTGCTGTTCCTCAGCCTGTAGACTACTAATTCTCCAGCAGTTGTCAACCAAATCAAGTGATTTTGGGTTTGTTTGCTTTTAAAATACAAGAAAAAAAAGGCCACTTGATGACCTTTTCTATTCTTATGCTTCTTGCACTTTTTATTCGGCTTTCAAAAATGTATCATATTTAGCACACTGAATTATTTCTAATGTTTTTGAGGTTTATGTTCTAGGTAATTGATCTAAAATAATTAGTTGGATGCAAATGTTTCATTTAATTTATACTGTGTTCTGGATATCAGTTCTACATGCCTTTTAAGTGGAATGCCTTTAAGAGGAGGAAAAGCTGTGTACGTTCTCTTTAAGAGTTAAGAAAAAATCCAGTGTAAGGCGATAAAGACGAGACACCTGCCTGCTTTAAACTTTTGGGCATTTCTTTTAATAAATATTGCAGAAAAACCAGCTGAATGTGTCTCTGGCAGTTCATTTCAGGAGGGCAACACATACATATACACTACCAGTCAAAAGTTTGGACACCCTTTCGCATTAGATTTAATGGAAAAGGGTGTCCAAACTTTTGACTTGTACTGTACATGTACATGCTCTGTCCATGTTTGGTAGTTTGCTTTGTTTGTCCCATTTGCTTAATTTATTCTCCACATTTAATCTTCTAAGCCTGATATATTGTTGACTTCCAAGAATAAGCTCTTATTTGGGATGCAGGTCTGCTTTGTTTTAAGCTGAGAATACATTTGAGAACAAACCTTGTATTACTTCAAAACAGATTTTTTTTTTAAAAACCTCTCCCTGACAGCCTGTACTGTAAACAAATAATTGTCAATATGACAATAAAAGCAGAACAGTGTCTGCTCCAACACTTTGCATTTCTATACAGTATGTGATGTGCGCCTTTTGTTTGTTTGCAATTACTGCTTAATTAAATTTTGAGCGATGCTTTAAATTGCCCTGTGGAGGAATATATTACGGCATACTCAAGGGAAAAGAAGAGATAGTGAAGAGGCAGACTGTTTAGAATGCATGACATAAACAGATCCTATATTCACCAGAGACATTTAAATACACAACACTTTGATTTAAAACTGTTTCCTTTTTGTCAAATTTTTATTCAAATCCTGAAGTTTAAATTTTAACGTTAAATCCTAAAAAAACAAATCAATAGACAGAAAAAACAGACACACATTAAATTGAAACTAAGCTCTTACCATTTGCAGGGGATTGAGGGTTGTCTGTGAACATGTTGGCTGCTCCCTCAATGGGATGAGTACTGGTTTCACTGGGCTTCGTATTGTGGACCGCTGGCATTAGTTTAATCAATGGCATCAACTCTTTTTCCTGCTCAGTCAGACCCTCCTCCGGACTCTGCAGTCCACTGTTGGGACCCCTGAGGGAAGAAGTGCCGCTTCTGTGCTCCATGATGGCATTGTCTATGTTGCCTTTGTTTTCACTGGGTTTTGGAATACTCAGGTCTTTATTGGATGCTTCTCCATGAGTCTGGTTCTCTCCTGCCTTTTCATCAGGTACTACAGGTCTGTTAACATCCTCTTCGCCCCTTGTCCAATACTTGAAAGGCCTCATAAGAGTGTTAACAAATTCAGTAAAAACACTATTGCTTGTCTGAGGCTGGGAGGTGGAAGAAACTATGGAGGATGATGTCTGAGTGTCAGATTCAAAGTAGCTGCCATCTTCATCCTCATGGGCAGAACCCCCATGGCTCTCTAGTCTTTCAAGGTCAGAAAGAGCTATGCTAGTGTTGCTCATTGGGCCTTCAGACTCATCCTGGCTGGATTGGCTGCTTCTTGATCCATCCTTTCTTTCATCCCAATCTGTTTCAGGCCTTAAATCAATGACTACATGCTCCTCAGAGATCTCAGATGAATGGTTGACTCCAGAAAAAGAGGAGACTCCATCTTTGTCTAAGTCAACTAGGCCAGTCCAGGTTGAAGTCTTGGTAAAGGTAGAATTATTTTGGGCTTCAGTGACTGAAGACATGGACTCCTCTGCTGGTCTGTTAGTCTGGTACAAAGTTTGTGCCTCTGCAGCCTGGATCCCCACCAGCTCCTGGGCTGCAACATACAACAGCCACATTTAATTTGACCTGCTTTATCAGCAGCTACCCAACACCTCATACACCTGTCACAACTATGACCTGTAGGAGCATGTGAAAAAAAAAAAAAACAGCTGTAGGAGTTGTTATAAAATGGCAATATCATTATAAGTCTCGATCCATATAACATTAACAAACATACATACATTGTGTCCATGCCATATTAATAACACTATTCTCACAGAAGCAAACCTGTTATCAAACAAATCTAATTACCATGTTTATCTATAATGCCAATTCGAAAAAGCTGGAACATTTTGTAAAATGTAAATAAAACCAGGATGCAGTGATTTCACATCTCATAAACCAAATTCTTATTAAACGGTATACAACACATATCAAATACAGACATTTAGAAAATGTTCACTATTTGATAGAAAATAAGCTATTTGTCTTGGATTTAAAGGCAGCAACAGGCCTAAAAGAGTTGGCAACAAAAGTCTGGAAAATGAGTTGTACTAACGCTCAAGCTGAAGGATCGTGTTGCAACAGGTCTGAATTTCTCAGTCCTGGTCCTCCTTTTTCATTGCCCAGTGTTTTAGATGCTTCTCTGTTTTAACATCAGTCTCTATGCTAGTCTCTTGAGATGTTAATTTTAGCTAGATGTGTTGAAGCAGGGAAACATATAAAACAAGTAAGGCAGAGAGTCCCTAGGACCAGGACTGAGAAATATTGAATTAGATAAACTGGCAACAGGCCAGGGCCATGGTATGGCATAAAAAGTATCTCTTAAAGGTAAAGATGGGCAGAGGTTCAGCCAATCTGCAAAATAATACTTCTACAAATTGTGACATCATTTCAAAATGTTTATCCACATAAAACTGGAAAGGCAATGAATATTATATCATCCAAGTACATAATGTTACCAATAGATTCAGAGAATTCTGGAGACTAAAATCAATATTTGATGCCTGTGAATGGCCTTACATCAAAGGTTAAAGCTCTATCACATAAAGAGGAAACCATACGGCAACATGATCCACAAATACTTTTACAATCAAATTTCGCTTGATCTGTGGTCAGATGAAGCAAAATTGGAAATTGCTTTGAGAAATTTTGGATGCTATATCCTCCAGACTAAAGAGGACAGGGACTACCTGGATTATTATGTGCACTCAGTTCAGCTTGTATCTCTGATGGTATGGAAGTACAAAATCAAAAACTTGTACATCTGGATAGGCACCATCACTGCTGAAAGATACTTTACATACAGGATTTGGACCAATTTATGCTCCCATCCTCACGATGCCTTTTTCAGGGAAGGCCTTGCATACTTTAGTAGAACAATACTAAACAGCATACTGCTTCTATTACAACAGCCAGACTTTGTAGTAGATGAGTGGTGGACTGGTCTGCCTGAAGTCCAGACCTTTCATAACGGGAAAATATGGCCCATCGTAAATGGAAAATAAAACAAACAAACAAACAAACAACTGGTCTAAGTTCCCAGATGTTTACATGTTGCTGGTAAAAAAAAAAAACGATGCTTGCACAAAGGTAAACATGGCCTCGTCTCAACCTCTTTTAATATACATGTTAAATTTAAGAAGACCATATTTAAAACAAAAAAAAGTAAAATGCCACACTTTCAATATTGAATATGTTTTTTAATGTTCTGATGTGAATAAAATATTGGTTTATGAAACTTGCAATCAATGTTTTCGGATTTTATTTACACTTTACAAAGCTTTTCAGAAATGGGACTTGACTTTTAATAATGTGACAGAAATAATCTTGGTTCAATATTAATGCAAATCTGCATTGAGGTCCATCAGCTGTTTGTTTTGACAGATGCATTGCCTATCTGATCTCATGCTGCACTTGTTGACTTGATTGTGTTAAGCATGAGGTTTTACTTTAACTCTGACAGCATGAGAGATGAAATTGACTTTTTTTCCCCCTATCTGTGGAAATATCATTTTCAAGCATAAATCTACTGCCTGTTTCAATCAATGCTAGATGGGAAAACAGAATAAGGTCTGAAATGGTAAACTAAAAAATAACAGAGAACCAAACGAGTTTTAAAGTCGGTTCAATGTGAAGATGAAACTTACTTCTTCCAGTTTGAATTAGCACTTGATAAAAGGACAAGGTCAGACACAATCACTGCAAACTCCTGCTGGGCTTACTGTATTCAAGCCTTGCTGTCTTTTTTATCTATCTTTCCATTCTCTCTCTCAGGCTTCACTACACATAACATACAAGCCCTCAAATCCACCAGGACGGACACAAATGTCACACAATCTCCTTTCAACTCCTCCACGTGTGACACAAACATCTAGTGCTAATTAAAAATCAGAATGGGAAGCAAGTCCCCAGAGTCTGCTGTTGTTGCTATGGCAATTACCACAATGATGCTGCATTGACTTCATCATCACAGAACTTTCAGTATACCTCGGTAGCAGTAGGCATCAAAGAGAGCAGTGGTGTCTGGGAAGCCGGTGCGGTTAGGGTTGTTGTAGACAGTCCGCACCCCAGGCTCGTCTCCGCCGCAGTTCTTCCGCGGGACATTGATGGGATAGCGTACGCTGCCATCTGCCAACCAGCCAGGATCACACTGGTCTAGACCAGCCTGCCAGGCCAGGTAGAGCTGCCCGACGGTGGCCAGCTGGGCTCCTAGGGAATGGCAGTGGGTGGAAGCAGTGGCAAGGCTCAGCTTCTCTGGCACTGTGGAGTGGAACACTTCACCTGGAGGATGGAGAGAGCAACAAGAGAAGTTGAGTACATAACAAAACAGAAGTATTTCACATTCAAGCCAGATTAATTTTGGATAGTTTGATTATGTTAGGAGGTGTTCGAGAGAATTGGTTTTTGTTGTGATAAGGTGATAACCATATATTTGAGTCTGTACCTGTTTCTTGTTGATTGTGAACATTTTCTTTCAAGGCACTTTAAAAAGCTACTTCTAGCCTAGATTGATGCAGATATTGATAAAACATGACTTGCAAGTGAGACCAAAATCTTTTAAGAGCACCTCTGTGTCTGCAAAGCATGATTAGCATAATATGTTTAAATTATCCACAGTCAGTTTAAGATGTGATGGGAAAAAAATAGTATGAGATGGAGAGGTGAACAACTAAAATGGAGAACGGAGAACAGACGTAAAAGTTTGATATGAGGATCCAAGAGATTTATGGTATATCTCCTTTATTGAACAGAGAGGACAGTGGTAAAGGGTCAAGATACAAACAAAATTAAATGAAAAAGAAGAAGAATTAGATTACGTGAGGAATATTGTGTTGGAGGAGAAGATGGAAGATGTCAAAGATATGTCGTGGAAGGCTGCTGAGAGGCAGCTTAGCCATATGGATTTGAGGTTGAATTTAAAAAAGAGAGGAAACAGAGGTGTAACCAACTGAGTTAAGCTGATTTTCATTCTGATCAAACCAAGCAGAAATACAGTAGGCCTATACGGTATATATTTGTCTTTATGACAGAGCTTATGTATTGAGCCTCTAATTGCATTTCAAGAGAAAAAGTAAAAACAAAAAATATCATATATTAGCTTTAACTATAACTATAATTATCTGTTGATTATTTCAATAAGTTTAACGTTGGACATAAATCTTGAGGTGATGGAGTAACCTGAGTAAATTTCAAATTGTTAATACCATATAAATGCCTTTGGAATCTCTTACTTCTGTTAGGTTTAATGGCAGCTGAGGTCATCCCATCTCATAACTAGTGACCCAGTTAAACTAAGCCCTGTAGCAGGTCATACTGCGGCGTTACAAGCCTGGTGTTATGATGATTGTTCTCTGAAGTGTGCAGGAGGTTAATCAAGTATGACAAACATCTAATTTCAGCCAGGCAACTCACATGCAATAAATAAATAATTTCAACAGGGACTATGTGCAGTGATAATATGAAGCATTGAATTGAGATGATTTTCTTGATTAGTTTTTATGGTTCCCTGAAGTATCTACTGTATAGTGACAATCAGAAGCTTTAATCACTTCTACAAATAGTCTTCCACAAGAACTAGTCTGCTTTAGTTTTGCTTGGCTTAGTTTAACTGACATTAACCCATCTATAAATTGCTGCCACATATGGTATTTTTCTAGTGAGGACAATACAATACAATACAACTATTTCTATTGTCAGCCCTGCTGTTTACCCACATCAGCATCCTCATCAATGATGACAAAAGTTGTTCAGTGTCCATCAAAGATAACAGTCTAAAAGATTAATGAAAAATAAGCCATGTTAACCAACAGTTCCTGCTTTCAGATTAATATAGATGTCTATCTGCCTTCCTCATTACCCTTCATGAAAGTTTAGAGCTGTTTTATTTTTAGTGGATTCATGTCACATTCTTACATTCTTCCTTTGTAGCAAACAGTTTGCTGCAGCACAGCCTCTTAGTTATCGTTTACCATACCTGTCAAGTTTTCTTCTGCAAAATATGTAGTTAGCTGTGACAGAGTTGGCAGCTGTTTCATGCAAAAGTAATGGAAATTTCAAAAAAGTGTGTTTTACATTTCACACAGAAGTAAATAAACAAACAAAAAGGCTTCCAATTCCTCAACAACATGCTTGGAGTTTGACAGCTGAATCAAGTTTTTCTTCTAGTAAATTCTGCCAACTCTGAACTCAATAAACAAGAGACATGTGACCAAAAACTCCCATAAAAAACAACCGCGGGACACAAGTAGTGTGTATGTGACTTTACAATTAAGTCTTTAGAAAG
>JBBBVU010000015.1:22339421-22353060 GCA_037177055.1 Atherinosoma microstoma | reverse complement strand
TCGGTAGGTGAGAGAGAAGCGGCTTCAGTCAAACTAAGAGCCGATTCGACCAAAGCAGGGCGCCAAGATTTAAATGAGACATCAGAGAATTTTTTAAGATTGGGAATAAAGTGCATAATATGGGACTTTTAAAGCTGTGCTCCTAACTCTAACCGCTCCATGATTCTAACAAACCCCTAAAAATTGGACAAACTGCTGAAAGGCCACAGGGAAGGGAGGGAAGGCATGAGGCAGCCGCTATCCAGGCCAATAGAGAAAATAAAGCACCTACAGCAGCGCTCAATTTTACCAATGGAGGACTTCTCCCCTTCCGACTGGACATTAGTGGGGTGGTGGAACACAGAGATCCTAAGCAGTATCAGGTTGAGCTACTGGCTCCAGCTCCAGTAGTGCTGTAACCGAGAGCTCTTTGAACCAACACATGGGGAGGAAGGCAGTCTCTGGGCAGTAAATGTATCGGTTACCGCTCTCTGTGACTGCAACTTTAATGTTTGTGAGAGAGGGGAAGAATGCAGTAACGTGCTGCTTCTTCAGATCCTGTGAAAAGCACAAGGCCAAACCACTGCAACAAGATGGTTGGAAAAATAACCATAAACTACTGTGAATGATACTTCAAACTGTATTATTTGAGAATTGACTTGATTTTACAACCTCATAGAGAGATGACTGGGGGATGAGTTGAAGCTCATCAGTATAGCAGAAATGCACGTATAGGAGCAGAACTGTCATTTTTCTTCATTATTGTAGCTAGAGCTATTGAGCGCCCATTATACCATATAGCCATTAAGTAGTGGTTGACTAGGGGGTTGATTGAGCAGTAGAGCTTTTGCCATCTCTGATTTTTGCACTGCAAATCAAAAGGTAAAGTTTTTCAATAACGCTGCAGACCCACTTAGCTCATTACTTCAAGAGGCATAAACACCAGAGCTGGATGTAATACTACCCCTAGTTTCCACTGCCCCTTCCCCATTGATGCTAACTGATCAGATATCAGATCCAGGTCACAGTGTTCTAATGCTGATCACTTAAGACCTAGCACACCAATGAATGACCAAACTTGCCTTCAAGACTGAAGTTTCTATCTCCTACTTACCTTGAAGCTTCTTGGCAAAACAGTAGACATCAAACAGCTCATCAGGGGACCTATTGCCATAGTTACGGACACCAGGTGAGTCCTCTCGATCGCCATAGCAACCAGGCCGAGGTGACTGAATGGGGTAACTGCAGAGGAAACCAAGACATAGAAACAAAAACAGAGAGAGTGAGACTAGATTTATATAGCTTGAACATGAAAAAAAAAGCAGCCACAGACAGACTTCACTCCCCTGGGAGGAGTCTGCGTACATAAGCAAACAGAATAGATGAAAACTGAGCTATGCTTTCATCATTTCCTGTCCTGAGTAGAAGAACTTAAAAGATATCTTACTTTCAATAGTCACCAAATATATTTCATAAAGAATATACACAATCATACCCCTTCCCCATTGAAATGGAAAGAAATGCAAAAATCAGGAATACAGCCACATTTATGTCATTCTACAACAACCCCAGGACTATAATTGGAAGGCAGTTCAACTGATATAATATCTTGTTTCTTTTAATTATTCTGCACTCAGTGTGAGTTTCACACATAATTAGCCAAATCATTACAAAATGTGCTTAATGCTCTAGTACTATAAGAACACCAGTAATCCTCAAGTTTTTCAGAGATATGGAAAGAGGGAAAGGTACAGGCAAAAAGTCAAGGAGTGGTTAAAAGATTTAGTAATTCCTTCAGTGATTTGGTATGCCTGTGGGGCTGAGAAAACAGCAGTCTGCTGCATATTTGGGCTCCACCTGAACAATTATTCTACAAAAGCATTGATTTCAGCATCAGGGCAAAGGCAAAAAGGCTGATTAAAAGATTACACTAGGCATACAGGGACTTATGAAGTACTTGAGAAAAAAATACACAGATTCCAAAATATATGCCGAAGATGCACATTTCTCCACACAACTATAAACCTGCAGGAATCTTAAGCTATTCTGCACAGAATATAACACGACACCCGAGTGTTTTTGTGTCTCAGACCTTTGCTGCTTTCTCGCTGCTTGGTGGCTGACAAAACAACGACTGCAGTCTGAGTTTTTCCCTTTGTATTAATTGAACACTTCCCACTTGGCTGATGAGCCATCAGAGCCTCCTAGATCTGGACCAATTAAAAAGCTCCCAAGTGCAAACAACAGGAGTGCAGGACGGATGGAGCAAAAGAAATGGCCAAGGAAGGCACGTCGCAGGAAAAGCTGTCAGGAAAACAACAGTCAATCTGCACGCCGACTGGAGCGAAGGCGATTTGAAATTAAAATGCAGATATGGAGCACTCTGTCAACAGGCGAGCTCTGACTGGTAATGTTAAAAGGGACTTAATGCAAAGTGGCACACAGAAGCACATGCATACGTTTGACAGACAGCTCCGGGAGTGAAGATGCAGTTAACTGCATTTCCAGTTGGCAAAATAGCAATTTGTTCAATTATGTTACGCAGTTTTATCTTCATAGTAACTCCAAAAAAACAAAAAACAAAACTTGTTTCACAGTTATATCTTAGATTTTTTGTTCATCTTTTTTTTTCTTCTTTGAATATATTTTCATAAGGAGAGAAAAAAACTGGATTTAGACAATGTCTAATCACTAGCATAAATCTTAAATTAACTACCTGCCGCTTAACCTTGCTGATTTTAAACCGACAAGAATGGACAGCTGAAATTCAGCCAGATACAATATTGGCTTTATTTGAAAGTCGGAATTATAATGTGCCCCTGGAAAAAGTAGTTGTCCTCTCAGCTACGGATTGGTTAGGTTGAATAAATAATCTCCCAGCAAACTAAACCATCCATGCCCACATTTTTACTCAAATGACATGATATTCCCATGAATGGGACTTTCTCCAGTGACTAAGGTACAGCTCAATTATTTTGTGTGTTTATGCATTTTTGGAATCTGCAGACTTCTATTCCTAACATGCTTGCAGTATGACATCTGTCACCGTGACGATTCTAACCTGGAGGTCAATCACTGTTTTCTTGACCTGTAATTTTCTCCTTGCTGCATTGTTGAAATATCTTCCTTGAAAAGGCTTACAAAATCTAAGATGCTGTGACGCATCTCATTTGTAGCCATAGTAACAGTAAGGACTGCCCACTTGTGAGTTCCTCCACAGACAGTAAATACAGCACCCAGTATTAAAAGCCTCACCGTACAGTCTGGTCAGCCACCCAACCTGCGTCGCAGTTGTCGTAGCCATCGGCGAAGGTGGCCTGTAGCTGACTCGATGTTGCAATGGCTGCAGAGTTTTCAATGCAAACCCTCTTGGCATCAGCAAAAGACAGGGCGTAACGGTCATGAGGGGCCCGGTAGTGGAACACCACACCTGGAGAAGAGAGAGAGGATGTGAAAATAACAGGGAAGGATGCTCCAAAAACAAGTCAGATGCATGTATGACTTGAAACCTTTAAATTACAGATGTATTTATCAACAGCAACCTTGATCTGTTAAAACATGATCATGTACATACTTCAGGCTTCAGGTTAAGCAAACTGTGTGTGTGTGTGTCTCATTTGCATCAGATTGTTGGCTGGTTTATTGGTGGAGAAAAGAGATGTTGCCCTTTGATATAGTGAGCGGCAAACTGTGGGGTTGTTTGTTTTACTGCTTTAACAGCACACAGTGTCACCCTGCTGCACTTCCCCTGCCTCTGCACTCATGATAGAGTGACAAACTAGGCAGACAAAATACTGAGCAAAACAAAGCTGCACATTAGACTTGTTTATTGGATCTTAGTGGCACAAAGAGGGCAAGATGTTGAATCCAAGAATCTGAGGTCAAAGAATAAACTGGGACCGGATGAGAACTGTGAAACAGAACTGAAACCGCTTCAGACGTATTCATCCACTTCCATCTGACCATACACACATCCCGTCAAGTATCCAGCACCACAAATGCTTGTTGGTGTCTGGCTGCTAACAGACCTCTTTTATCTTCTTTGACTTTGTCTGGGGGGGACTGAGATTCCTGTGAGATGGACATCCAAAAGGCAATTTGAGCTTTAACACTCCAGGCTTTGAGATAAGAAAGCATACGATGTGTTTGAACGTGGCACTCTCGTACACACAATCACACTTAAGTCCCTCAATCCCAGAGCTCCATTTGGCCATTCGGTCATCGTGCTCTTACTCTACTTGTTGTAGTTATATGGAGCATAAATGCTCTGTTGTTCTCTTTTCCATTTCTTCTTATTTTTAATCTTTCGTCCCTCCACCTTTGAGGCTGTGGGACTTTGTCCAAACAATAATGCAAGTTCAGTAGTTAATACATGCACTAGAGAAACAAATAGCTTTCCCCTTAGTATGGGAAACCCAGTACTATTCCACAGGAGGGCTGAATGTCCAATATACCTCATCTCTATTTTTACCCTCTGGATCTTCACACATCTTCACACAGTCTCCAGGGATAAGAGCAGAACCATAAGTGACTGTTGGATGCCCTCATTGCAGCATGGTTTAGAGTTGCTTTCCCTTGGCACTTGGCAAAGTGTAATGTAGAAAAAGAAAAAAAAACATCTACACACTACTGCTGTTCAAGGTAAATGGTGAAATTACATTAATTTGTGTAAGCACAGATACAATATGGCAACTCTGGGGAAATGAGGTTCAACGGCACAACAGAAATACTATTTGCACTGGTAATCATAAAATGCTAAAAATAATTAGATAAAAACATTTAGCATTCTGTGAAATATGCTTATTTGCTTGCTGGCCCGGAGTTAGAAGAGAATACTATTCATGTCTGACATGAAATTACAGTGTAAATACTTGATGTCAGGAAACAGGCTGGCTATTCTCAAATGAATTAAAACCCATTCAAAATAAACTTCTAAAGCTCCCTAATTAATATATTACAGCACTTTTGTTTAGTCTCCACAGCAACCCATTAATAAAAGATAATAATTATTAGATTTTAGTTCTGATCCCAGACGCTTGTTTCTCCATGATTCCAGTCATCTGCTTGTAGAAAGTGAAGATACTTTTGTGCAGAGTGAGATTTCTGACCAGTGTATTAGACATTGTTCTCCAACCCAAAACATAAAAACTAAATAGATAAAGGAAATTGGAAAAATACTTTTCTCCAGTTTTGCACACTTTTAATAACTAGCTACTTCTCAAACTATTTCCAAAGCTCAAACTGATCCAAGGAAATATGATTTATAAAAACAAATCTTACATATAGTTGCAAAAACTCCTTCTCTTGATCAGTCAGGTGGGATAAGATGCAGCTCTAACAGCATAAAGGAGGTACAACCTCCTTAGACAATCCAGTGTTGGACTGTCATATCTCAATGTCTGATTTACATAATTAATGACAACATGGTAGCCAAAAATGACCTGTCAGTTCATCCCAAGAAAAGAAAGGAGCAATAAGGTAATAAAACAAGGAACGAGGATAACTCAGGCCACAAGGGAGAAATTAAGAATAAAGTTTTCAGGCTCAGGACCTAGAAACACATAAATGACGACTAGCAGAGAAGTGTGGATTAGTATGATATTGATACAGCTGAACAATATCAATACTTGCTAATTAACATGTTGAGCACTGAGCGGAATTAGTGAGGACAGCTCCTGTCTGCCATGTAGCATGAATGCCACTTTAGACTAAGCCCTGGAGATGGCTTCTCCTCACTGGTCTCATAATTGGCAGGAGATGGGGTCTCCAAAGCATATTAGCAGGGGTTTTGCTTACTGAACATGGAATGCTCTTGAGGAGGAAAAAATTTGATGTTCTGCTTGCTTGAGAACAAACAATAGCATCCCTGCTGAAGTATTGAAATGAGATATGACATAGTATTCTGTTGGAGCACAAACACACACAAAAACAAACATAAATCTCTTCACGTATGTAATGCAGGCAGAGAGAGGGCTGTTTGTGTTGCTTGATAGCAGACATTTTAGCCATTGTTGCATACTGCTTCTTTAAGCAATAATAAGGCTTCTGTACTTTAACAGCTGTTGTTAATTATGCTAATATTAGCATGGTTTGTGACAAGTGACAACATGGTATACAGTGGCTTTCCTCGGTATGATAATAACTTATCTTTAAAAATAGTGAGTGTCTCTTTCAGAATCATTACTGTTATGCTTCAATGAACCACCATTTGGTAGCGTATAATTAAATGGATATGTGCTGGATACAAATAATTCATCTAAATATTTTGTCAGTTTAATGAAGCAACCAAAAACTATGCAAATGAGGAGCAACTGTATTTGACAGTAGTGTACCCTGCTGGCTTTCAACCTTAGTGGTTTCAGCTTTCAGCACATGAACAGCACTTTAACAACATGAATAGTCCAGTTCTATGATGTTTGATTTGTTCAAGTCCCTTCCCTTTTTCCTATCATTAAACATTCAGCACAGATATTAAACAACGCTGGCCGTAATGACTATACTAACCTGACATGGAAAACAAGGTTTTTATTATTCATAGCAGACCTTGAAAGCAATGCAGAGGCAGTTCACGGCCAAAGAGAGCAGCAGTGATTCCATCTTGCTGTCATTCATGAAGGTGAAAACATGCATAACACCAAGAATGACATACTATAATTGCCTTATTTACTGTATACATAACCATTTATCACTAGTATGTATAATACGCTAATACCTATACTATATCACAGAGGTATTTGTAGTCTTAAACAGCATATCTAATATTAAAAACATTATTTTACTCTTCTATTACTCTGTCATCAGTCTGGACAATTCTGATTCAATGCAATGACCACGGACTGTCTTATTAGATAATCATAATTTATCTAACATGATGCTTTGGTTGTCTGATACTTAAAGAAGTTGTTTAACTGTAAATACTCTTCTTTGTTTATTTGTTGAAAAGATTTCAAAGAGATCCACTCATGTACACACATGAAAACCTTGACAAAAGAAGACACAACCCAAGGTTATGAAGAAAAAAAATTGGATGGGGCAGGAAGATATAGGCGGTGAAAAATCTGTAGCCAAAAAGTCAACAAAGTCTTTTAATTAGTTCAATTCCATGATGTTGCCAGAAAACAAACTTCTGTGCCAAGGTTCCCTCTGGCACAGATCCATAAAAACAAAAATCTGTTCATCACATTGCAAATTTATTTTTCATTTATTTTCTTATTTTTCCATGCTTTTGATACACCTTTGCTTCATTTAATAAACAGGGATTTATGAATATGCAAATTACCCCCTGCCTCTATCTCCACTGTTCACCTGACTGCATTTTCTGCAGCACTGCAGAGTTAAAAACAGAAAAACTACTCTACACTAAACAATGGCAAGTTGTACTACAGGAATAATGTGTAATACTTCAATGCATCACAGGTTCTGAGTCAATGTATAAGAATGGGAATATATATCAAATTTTGCTCTCTGCAACACTACAACTGTAAAGGAAAAAATAATTAGATAAAATAAGCCTGCATTAGGAAACACCTGATGATGTGTTTCTTGTTAAACATAAACCTTTTTCCTCCAAATCTAGTTAATATAAACCAAGTTTATAATGGCTAAATTAGAAAGTTTGGTGTTAAACTTGGATTGGTTGCTTTGAGGCCGTCATCAGTCCACTGCAGTTTCCAGGTGGAAACACTCAGTCATGAGAACTGCTTATTTATCCGCATCTAGTTTATGCCATTAAAAAAAATTCCACATGGACAGATTAATAACAGGTTATTGATATTAGTGGCATCCTGCATCCTTTTATTGGGATTTGCTGTAACAAGCAGCACAAACCTGACTTATCCCGTCTAAATGTCAAGGATGACTAGTAAACATGAAATAATCAATTAAGTAATCATAAATAATCCATTAAGTTACAACTGTTGTAACTCAGCAGCTCTCTCACATTGGAGAAGCTTGCATCAGTTAAGCTGTTTCATGACAGATATTTAATAAAAAAATGAAAAATCTTATAAACAGCAAATAACTAAACTGCAGTGGGCTTTTTAATGTTTGGCAGATTCAGATTACATCAGGCAGCGCAAGGACGCTGTAATGCAAAGCCAATGTCACTGTCACAAATCTTAACTACTGCAAACTCTGTCTTATCTGGTAGCTCCAAAATAATCTCTTACTCCGACAGAATCTTATTCAGTAGATATGAAGTTCTCATATACAATAATAAGCTTAATGATTGTTCCACAAATCATTGTAATTTCATTAGGCATATTCACTTCATTTGATCAGTGTGCTTATGATCCTTTGAAAATAACCACATGGATCTGTGGTTAATAGTCTCAGAGATACATTTTCAAGTAGAACTTGCTTAAACAACATGCCTAGGTACCGATGACAGTAAATAACAAGTTGCGTGAAGGAGGCAGGCCAGGAGGTTCATTCACTGGTGAACTACAGCTGTTATCTTTTTCTTAACAACACATTTTCTACAAATATTTTCACAAGCTTTAGTTTATAATGATTCTGTTCAACATGTTTACGCCTGTTTTTCAGTTATTTGTTTGGTTATTTGTATTGGTTTCCAATATAATGTGCTTTCTATGCAGTTTTACAGTTAAATAAATAATGAGCAACACAACACATTCATCATTCCAGTTAATATCACATTTAACAGGAATTACACATGTATCTTGCTAACCAATTTAGCATCACCAAATGACTTAGCGGTATACTCTCTCAATATAATATGGTAAAGAAGGCTAAATAGTACTAAACTCAGGGCTTTAAAACCAAAAGCCAGCTGTTGAGATCATAGCACCTACACTGACTTCTTTCATACAATCTACAGTTATAAAACAGAAAGAATTATTTCAATCAGGTATCGAAAAAGGAAAAAAAACAACAACAAAGGATTTTATAATCAGAGATAACAATGACTAATTAACCCCAATGTCCTGTCACAGACTTCAATTCTTAGATTTTAAATGTTAAGTTCTGTGAATTCCCATTGAGTGCAGGTACACGTGGCTGGTCTGCTCTAGCGGGAAATTGCTGACAGTTTAAATTTCAAATCTGCATTTTATTTACCTGTGACCTCTAGCGGAACCGTGTCCTGTTCATCATTGATGCCAACCACAACTTCACAGCGGTATAGACCAGAGTCACTGGACCGTAGTCCAGTCAGAGCAAGACTGGCGTTGTAGCGGTTCTTATTGTAACCAGGCAGTGCTACACGACCCTGGAAGGCCTTCTTCACCTGAGAAACATGGGGAAAGGATAGGAGACAAAAAGAAAAAAAAGGAAAGTTGTAGAGGGTAGTTAGTCAAACACCATGGACTGATTCATATTTCACACACATTTGAGAATCTTTTCCTCTGATTATTACTGTACCTTGACCACATTGTCTTTGGCCACCAGGACCGACTGTTCCTTCTGCAGACCATCAGAGCCTCTCTGGCCCCAAACCTTGGTCCACTTGATCCTTGGTGGTTCATGGGGTGAGCCGACACTAGGGCGAAGGGTGAAGAGACATGGTAGCAGGACGGTTTTAGACAGCTCCTCACTAATGGTCTGATGGGTCACCTTCCGCATATTCACCACTGTGTCCGCATTGGTTAAACCTGAGGTGAGGACAGAAGAGGAAAGGAGGAATTCATTAATCTTGTCTTGTACAGCAAATGCAACCACAGAATAGTTTTTCTCATTGTATTGAAAAGGTCTTAGTTAATCAATTCTTGTAGATGAAAACATGTGCTTTCCTTCCAGGTTATTTTGTTCAATCAGAGCCTCTTGCCAGTGGAGCAAAAGAAAAAACAAAGAAGCTCAATGCGTGTCTTTCTTTTATTATTGCCCATTGATCCAGCAGACCAGTATTGTACTGATTGAGTGGGAGGCAGGGCTAGAGAAGATATCAACTAAGCACCTAGTTGCAGTTTAAGGCACCACCGAACATAAAGATAGAAATATTACTATCCTTAAAATAACAAGTGACAGTATGATAAGAAAAGTTATCAAACTTTTTGTTCGGTCAAATCCAACAATTCTGTTGTATTTATCGTTGTTGTCTTGTTTACATTCCTCACCGTACACATATTCTACATTATCATAATGCTTTAATCTGTGTCACCTTGTTTGAAACAATAGAGGTGGCTCATTTACATTGCAGGGGGAAACAACTGACAAAACAGTTATACAGCTTATCATATCTGAGATGTTTCTGCTCTGGCTTATCCTGTGTGCACAGTGTGAGGAGGTGTTTACCAGTGAACCCCTATACCTCATCTGACTTTTTTCTAACTCTCTTATCTGTCACTATTCCCTTTCCCTTCCACTTTTAAGAACACAGGTAAACACAAGGCACTATGTCTGATCTAATTCACCCTAAAGCCAAGCATCAGTATGCATTTTCAGTCAGCTAGCCAGTTGTTAGCCACACTGCTAGCGGCAAGTCTGTCGCTCAGCCCACCACTTTGGTCCAGACTAGTATGTCTTACCCACAATTTGTCATACTGCAGGGGTGTTACCAGAACTCCCAGGAGAGTGAATTCAATTGACTTTCAAGTCCCTTTAACATTTCCTCTTGTCATCATGAGGTTGACATTTACATTTTAAGAAAAATATCTCAACAACTATATGATGTATTGTCATGAATTTTAATAAGGTAGACATATCTCTGCTTTGGATAACATCTAACCCGTGAACTCTTTTTGAGCCTCCAGCAACATCATCAAGGGTGAAAGAATAGCATAAAATGAAAATAAATTATCTTTGTGGATCACCAGCCCCTTCACTCCTCTCCTCCTTATTACATCTCCATGTACCTGAAAAGGAAAAAACAGAATCTCTAGAAAGGGATTTTTGAGTCAAACCAGCTACCATGGCTTGAGGGTAGGGAACTTTTAGTTGCTTGCTAATCTTCTTTTTCTTTTTCTTTTTTTAAGATGAACAGGACTTTTATTTATGGTCTGTAACTCATTATAACTCAGAATTCAGATGTCCAATTAAGGAATCTCACAAACAGCCTCTTTCTACCATGATTTCCCTAATCTCCGGTATCAGACATTCTAAATATGACTGTGACTCTCGTGTGGATATATGGATCTCTATCACTTTGCACATCCTTGCAAACATCTTTGACAGCTGGTTGTCTACCAGAGGAATGGTGGTATAGGCTATCTGCCATAGCTTTTACCCTCATTGTCCTCATACTGGACAGTTTTGTTATCCAGTTTTTATAGGTCTGTAGGTTTAGGTTTTGATATATAAGTTGCATAAGAAGCAGGCTGAATGGTGATGTGGTGGTTAGCCTCACAACAAGAAGATCACTGAATGGCTGGGGAGGGGTTCAAACAGGGGTTGTTCTGAGTGGAGTTTGCATGTTCTGGCTTCCTCCCAAAGACATTCATATTAGGTTAATTGGTCACTCAAAATCCTTTGAGCGTATATGGCTATTTTTCTCTGTGCATTTGCCCGGCGATAGACTGGCGACCTGTCCCAGGACCTGTCCCTGCTAATTGCTGATATAGGCTCCAGCTTCTCTGCAACCTTGAACTGGAATAAGCGGAATAGAAAATGAATGAATGAGAGCGAACAAGTATTTATGTAAGCTGTGGTTATTAGAAGACAATTCAAGACCTCATCAAATGACTTGATAATAACTAACATGTTATGTTACATAGATATAATTTGAGCAGAGTGGGGGACTAACAGGGTGGTTTGGAGAACAGTGGACAAAATGAGCCGATAGATTTCTTTTCATTAGTGTCAGTTTTTGACTGCATAACCTACGTGTCCTGCTCCAGTCCTATTTGACTATTCAAATGGAGCATGCTAACACAAACCCTACAGGGACGCCCTGACCTGTCTGTAATTAAATGGCACATCTGTGAAACAGTGTTTTTTTCAGCAATCACAGGCATGCCAATGTGACTCGCTAAACCTCTGTGTCTCCCTTTTCCTCTTTCTGCGGTTTCATTTTGTCCCCCATGTCCAATTCTCTTTTCCCACTTCCACCACCGCAGTATGGGACCACCTATCAACTTTCAGATGAACATTTTCACCTCACTTCTTTCAATCACTCGCCTCTATTTTTCCATCTTGACTTGTGTTTGTTGCCTTTAGTCGATGCATAAAAATACTGTTTTCATGTCATGATTTGAGTTTCTTACCACATCTGCAAAGTGACTTCATTCACTTGAGATTAAAATGCAACTTTAAGCCATTGAATTTATATTGGACCCTGATCTCACAAAAATACTTGGAATAAGCACAAAGTTATTTCAATACCCTCCACTTATTTACATGTTGGTGGGATGTAAATGATCAAAATTACATGATGGACCCACGAAAATGAGGTTAATGTAAAGTAAATGGGGAACTTTTTCGTGACATCCACACGCCTTTCCTGGTTCCACAAAAAGCTTCATTTTTCATTTCCGAATGCAGAAAAAAAACGTTTTTGATATCTTCATTTATTTTCTCTAAATTAACTATGGTCAGGTCGTTCCCACAAATGGTTCATGTGACTTCCAGCAAAATAATGCGCGGATATTCGCACATATTTTTTTAAATTCTGAACACATCAGGGCTGATAAATTAATTGTGGGGCTCTGTAGTGTTGTCTGCGGGACTTTTCTTGTTCTGAAACACCAAAAAGCATGGAACATGCTGCAAAATAGCCTAATCTCAACTAAAATGTTTTTCTCCTCTTCCGATTGGCTGCTGATTGTGTGGGCGAATATCTTAAATAAACCAGCATAATAATGTTTTCTCTCCACAGATCATTTAGCTAGGCAACTGAGAAACAAAAATTTCTGCTGTATGATGTTTGAAATATGAAGTGTTTTTGCAAACCTCTCTAAAGTGGAAAAACCGGAAGGACTGCAGCCTGTGCCCACTTCCTCTAGCTTAATGAAAGATTATAGGCTATATCTTAAATAAACCATAATATTTAGATTTTTATCAACATGTATCATCTAGCAGTAGTTTTTGCAAAATAGGAGCAGTTTTGCATGAAATTTAAAGTTTCAAATATTAGATTAATAATCAACCAGAAGGTTTAAAGGGGTGGTAAACGCAACTGTGGCTCCAGATGTTAAAAATTGTTAAATGGGTGAAAATGTATTTTATTTATAAGTCTATTATGTATAGACCCCCCCAGTGGTTAACACATAAGTTATTACATGACAGCTCAGGTCAAGAGCTCTCTGTAACAGTTGGTCACATGTCTCTATCCCAATTTGTTGTTTAATGATAAACCTTCAAATATCCACACAAGTTAAAGTTCAAAAGACCCCTTCAGAGACAACGTGTCAGAGAGTGCTTGACCGAGTATAAAAAAATAAAGGTTTTTTGGTTTTGTTCCCCTTCAGTTTTAGTATTTTCCCAAATTAAGTCACCTTTAGAGTTATGATAATATTCACAATCTAGGTAATTTGTGTAACCTTTAAAGACCTGAAATACTGGATGTAAGGTCAGCGCACAGTCTATGGGTCAGACAGATGATCAAATATATACACATAGGCTACCATTTCAATACTGAGAAATAACATAAAAAAGATCAAAAACTTTCATTGAAGTAAAATTGGAATGTAAAACTATTAACAGAAGGCAATAGAGCATATAGTTTTTAAATTGGATGTAAAATATTTTCAGCATTTGCTTGTGCATA
>JBBBVU010000015.1:22309668-22323038 GCA_037177055.1 Atherinosoma microstoma | reverse complement strand
TGTAGACGCGGCGGTGCAATAGGCCAAGCGGCGCCAGAGGTGCGAGGGCCTCCATCGCCGCTAGCGGCTTTAATTTAGTTTATATTTTAAAAGTTCATTGTTGCACACTTCACTTATCTCCAGTAGTTGCTGGTGTTACTGCCACATGGTAGATCATACAGTATCTCATTAACCAGGTTAACTGATTGTGCTATAACTAAGTTGTGTGCATATGGTATTTTATTATATATTTTCCTCTTGTTTGTTTAATAAGAATGCATGCTATTGAGGCTTTATGTAGGTAATTAACTGCACCTTATGTGCAATAATGTTGCACAATATAAACCATGTGTTCATTTGTAATAAAGCATTTCAAGCTTTAAGTATAACTAAAGGACAGTGTTTGTAGGCCAGATGTTTAAACATTCCTACTGTTTCGGTTAACTTTTTGTGACAATATAATCTGTTCATAAGGATGGGCTTTGCCTCATTTATTTTATACTGAGAAATCGCGCTGGGACAGACAAAATAAATTGCACCAATTTTTGTCCCTTTCTGTCTTCTAAGTGTAGTCATATTTTTTCTTACTAGAGTGTTTTGAATGAGTTAAAACACGTTATATTATGACTTAGGATGTTGCGTCTACCAAAAACTTTGTTCAGGGCATGAAGGGGTAAGGCCCCCAAAACTGATTAGGGCCCCCGGAAGTCTAGAGCCGGCTCTTCTAACAACTGAAATTATTTAGGCTCAGAAAAGAGGACAAGACTGTCAGAGAATAATAAAGGGGTTTAATGTAGCAGCTTCCTGAGTTTCAAATGTAATTAAGACATAGCTGTTGATTTTAACAGTGGGGGGGGGCATGTTGTAAAAGGCCAAGGACAGTGTTCAAAGGATGTAAGATACATCAGAAGAAAACTCCTGTGTCCTAATTACATTTCAGATGTTTGCAAGTTACCTTAAAAAGTCTGATGTTTTGTGGACAGCATTCCCAGGACTGATCAAGATCAAACTTGTTAGCTGTAATGAGTACATGACTGTTTGAAGTAAAAAAAAAAAAAAAACAGAGTACAGAATGTCATGAATGAACATCTTTAGAACCGTTTAGCATGACGGTGTGCTGCTCATGCTTTGGGCTTGTCACACAAGGACTTTTTTTTACTGGAAGAGGAACTTAAGTACTTTTAATTAAATAACAGCAAATTCTGAAAACAGACATTCAGAACAAAGCTTAAGATGAAAAGAATAATGTTTATAAAACATGATAATTATGATGATCCTAAACACATCCCCGAATCCACATTGGATTACTTCAATAGGCACAAGCTGAAGGTTTTGTCATGAAACTCCTCCAACCTAAGTACAACTGAAAATCTCTGGCTACACCTCAAAAGAGGATTGCAGAAAAGGAATACAAGGAACTAGAAGCCTTTAGAATTTGGTGTGAATAATCATCAGCTTTATGAAGAGACAAAGATATGCTCAATTCAAATAGTCAGAGTTTTATTGTGTCGTTGAAACTGTATTTTTCTTCAAGGCTAGTTTATTTGTATAGCACATTTCATGTACAAGATAATTGAAGGGGATGTACATAAAACATTAGAAGTATTACAGCGGGTTGCAGGAGAAGCATAAAAAAGTACATTAAAAAACAAACTTTTGAAAGGAATAAAAGAAACGAAATTTAAAAAAACAACTAAAAAAATAGGATAAAAACCAAAGAAAAAAAAGAGACCCTCAAAAAAGATAAAATGCAAGAAATGAAAGTTAATTATCAAATGTTTTGAAAAAAGGCGGCAGATAGAAAAGTTTTTAACCTTGATTTAAAACTGCTGAGAGTTTCATGAGACCTGAAGTTTTCTGGAAGTTTGTTCCACATGTGAGGAGCATAAAAACTGGACACTGCCTCTCCAAGTTCTTACTCTTGGAACAGAAAGTAAACTTGACCCTGATGACCTGAGGGATCTGGTTGGTTCATAATGAACTAGAAGATCTTGAATATATTATGGCCCTAAACCATTCAGTGCTTTGTAAACTAGCAGCAGGATTTTGAAGTCGATTCTTTGACAAACAGGAAGCCAGTGTAAAGATTTAGGACTGGTGTTATATGATCCACTTTCCTGGTCTTAGTGAGAACTCAAGCAGCAGCATTCTGGACTAACTATGGTGGACTTTTTAGGGAGGTAGAGCAACTCGGCCATGTGTTTTTTGACATATTCAGCATGTCATTGGAGCAGATGAGGGTCCCTAATCGATGGAAGGAGTCTGTCATTGTTCCCATGGCCAAATGTAGTTCTCCCCAAAATCTGAATGACTTAAGACCGGTGGCCCTGACTTCTCTGGTGATGAAGTCCTTTGAGAAGCTGCAAGGAGAAGACTTGTTGAAAAAAATCATTCCAACTACTGCTATCCTATAAGTACATGTACACCACAGTGAAATCCAGTTCTACTCATCTGCTGGAACTTTACGTGGTTTCAGTCGTTTTCAGTCACAGTAAAGCCGGGCTAAAAGCCGGTGGGAAAGCTTTATAAGCTGTTTATAAACCGTTGAGAAAACGGCATTTGCCGTTTGCCGTTTTTGGAACTTGGTACTGCTGAGTTAAGGCCCATTTATGCTCTCTTTCGTACGTAAATAGTGATATCCGTTACAAACGTTTTCATGCGTTGCTGTCCTCATACTTTCATGCGTCTTTTACGTTGCCATGATTGACCTCCACTAGTGGGCAGTGCTGAGTTTATCGTTAACTCCTGCAATCCGATGTTAGTTTCAGACACCGGTTGGCGGCAGTCTTTAGGAGACTGACAAAACTGTTCGTCCGTCTGTGTATCCATCTTCTGCGTCAAGCATAAATGGGCCTTTATTCCGCCTTGTTGCTAGTTTTCCCTTACCAGTGGCTATAGTATCAAGATGGCCCATCATACATTTGAACAAATCTAAAATTTTTGCTTATGAGAATGTGTTGGATCATTAGTGGAGATCATAATACACCAATGACAACATATATACATGCAGATATTGATTTTGACCAGTAAACAACAGAAATTGTTACACAATGTCCATTTAAAGACCTTAACTGGAGCAGTCTTAGTGCTGTAAGTGGCCGAAAACCTGACTGGTACACATCAAAACAGTCATTTAGTGTCAGAAGTTGTGTAACTGGTTTGTCAACTAATTCATAGCCTCCGTCATCTTTTTCTCTCTTCGCTACTCATATGCATGCTCAGGGTAGCTACGGTGGCCATGCCATTATAGCTTCTTTTACTTATACCCATTCATTCTTATGTACCCTTCAACATTTCTTCTCTTTGTGCATTAGAGTTTACATCTTAGCTCAGTATAATTCACACATCTACAGTGAATTTAAAATGGCAAATTTAACCTGGCTTTTCTGTACCTTATTAGTGAGTGATGTATTTAGGGCTATTCTAAGAAATCCTGCAGTAATGAGTTTTTGCATTGTGGACCTCTGTGTTGGGCTCCGTGCCCTTTTTTCTCTTATTCATATTGTGATGCAAAGTTAAATTTCCAAAATTAAACTTGTAAAGTTACAAGAATTGTGTGTCTTTGTTGTATGCAAACTCAATCATTCATGACAGTTCTCTCCAAACATCAGCCCATTTGAGTTATATGACATTGTACTCTTATATAAAACTTGTTAAATGCCTAAATTAGCAAAAATATGTTTTTCTTCTGTAAACCAGCTAAAGAAAAAGGCAACTGACTGATTCCCTATTTCCAGTTTACCTCTATGTTATTTATTTATTATTTACCCTTTTCATGTCTCTTTCAATGCACATAAAAATGGAGTCAGTACAAAGCAGAAGGTTGGATGGATGCCAGTGATGATATTTGTTCGTATGACAATTTCATCTATTCTAACTCAGGTCGATTGCATCCTAATTCGAAGTAGTTGCTCGAAGTAGTTGGACGTATTTGATATTTGATATAAACAGTCATGAATGAAAGTGACATGTCTTTCTGGCCTCCAACATAACTTGTGGTCTTTACCAGACTTATTTTGCCTTATAAAGCAGATATTTACAGGACAATGAAGAGTTTGTAGATATCATGTCAAATAGTCTTGATTTAAATATTGACCAAAATAATCAAGATATAGATTTTTGCATCAATAAATAAGCCAGATTAGAAATTAATGCAGAACTCACCCTTTTCCAAAAATATCAAAAGCACTGTGGTCAACCTCATGTTCAGACTTCAAACTTCCATGTTGAACTTGAGAGTATGAAAAATTTAGAATTTTCTGCTGCATGTCAAATCCTGGATAGAGCTGTATACCGTATGTATCAAAATGTATAAAGTGATTAAACCAGCAGGGCTGTTGAAACATGTCACATCTGAATAAGTTCTCACATGCAGTATGCATAAGGCTTTAAGAGGAGCAGAGATATCTCATAAGTTTCCTTTGTTTATTTTTTGCCTGTACCAAACAAAAAACATATGCATTGATTTTATATTCTGATTTGTCTTGTTTTATTTTGTAGAGTCTGTTGCTCTGTTGTTTCATGGTCCCTGTTTACCTGCTCTGTTGGTTGATTACACCACCTGCTCCTCTCAGTTTCCTCTGTACCCCTTGGTTTCTGTTGTTCTTTGTCAGATCCTTGTTCATGTTTTCCCATTGTCTTTTCCTCATACACCCAGAAATTCCCCCTAGAACCTTTCTTAGTCTGTTTGGGTATTTTTGGTTAATTTATGTACTGTTTTTTCCTGCTGTACCAGTGCCCTTAGTTCCATTAAATACCTTTTAACATTTGGCTTAAAACCTGCCTTTTTTTTTTTTACCAATCTTATAGTTAGGGGTGGTTTAGCTGTCTTAGGGTTAATTATGCTGCTATAGGCTTAGACTGCTGAGGTACATCCCATGATGCACTGCACACTTCCTTCCCTTTTCATCTCTCTGTTCTTTATTTTTCATTTATAAATTTATGACAGTATTGGTTTCATTAACTTGTATTTCTCTTCTCTCTCAACATGTCTCCCAGGCTAAAAAGTTGTTGTGCCTGTTGATCCCTCTTTCCTACCCTCCCCACCCCCAACCAGTCCAGGCAGATGGCTGCCCTCTCTGAGCCCACTGCTGATGGGTTTTTCTTTCTGTTAAAAGAGAGTTTTTCCTTTCCACAGTCGCCCACCACCCTATGCATGCTCAGGGTGGGGAATAGATAGAAGACAAGATTTATTGCAATTGGTTTTTCCTTAGATAGTCTGATATTACCCCATGTTTTAACATAGTTTTACTTGTTCAAGTGAACCTGTGGTGTTGCTCATTGCGTTGCATGGCATATTTACTCTGGCTATCTAAACATCAGATTGACCTGAGATGATGAAATTATAAAGGACTCGGTGCAGTTACGGTGCTTTGTCTTTATAAATTAGATTTTATGTCTGGTTAGTTGAAGTGAAGCCACAACACTTGACAAACCAGAGTGCAAAATCTACCCAGCTGAATATCAGGCTGATGTAAGAAAAATAATAATAATAATGACAACCTAGAAGGTGGTGAAGGTATTTCATTAGTCACTGAGTATCTCTATCCCTTAATCCTTGGATAAGCTAACCACCACTACTAGGCCCCACTCCGGTCATGCTAATTGTCCTACTGTAGTAACAGTGTGATGTTTCTATCTTCAACTGATGTCTTCACATCCTATTCTTTCAAAAAATCCAATGGTATTGGATGGAATTCCATCTGCTTTACCCAATAAAATGCAACAAATTTGCCACCATTATTAATAATAGATTCATACTTGCTGATAACACAGTCAATGTCAGGTATAAAGCAAAACTGTAGCTGTAAGGACTGGGAGGAAGACACCAAGACAGACATAAGCAACACTAAAAGATAGTCACACTCCAACAGAGAAACAAGCCAGCCCAGCATTCATTTTTGTTTATTTGATTTTTAGATTTCTTTTTTAATTACAGTCAAAAACCTTTACAGGGCCAACTTCATCCTTTCATGGAAAATGACTTATCCAACCCATCTGTCACTCCATCCTAATGTCAGCCAGTACCTTATTCTGTCTGTCTATATTTGGATAAACTTAGCTGCCAATCTATGTCTGCCACTGGCATGTCACAAAAAAGTCTCCTTTGTGTGTGTTTTTTTTTCTAATTTGTTTGTCCTTTCCTTTCTCAAATTGTTCCAGCAGTCTTTCCTCACCATGGTGCACTATTAAGAAGGCTCATTAATCTTTCGAGCTGCTGTCAGTCACTCCATTACCACACACTGCTGTGGTTCCTGCAGCTCACATGCACTTTTATACACACAGTGGTGCTGGTCTCACAGGGGGAGTCAGTCCCATCAGTGTCTGTGAATAAGTCCCTTACAGTGAAAAATGAGGCTAACCTTCAGGTGACAAAGGACTGTTTTCCTTCCGTGAGGATATTACCAAAGGTTTAAGCAAGCAACCTGTCACACTGTCACATATAAATGACTTTTACGCCTTGCATTTTTCTCACAAAAGCGAATGGTTCTGTGTTTGCACATTCCTCATAGCATGCATCATCTTTGATTGGTCTCTTTCGTGTCTTACAAGCTATGTGAGAGTTTTAACAGCACATAGATGAAAATGAGGGCTGTGTGGGCAGCTATTTTTCAGCTTATAAAATCCATATGTCGAGAAACAGCAGGACAATGTGTTCAACAAAAATAAAAAAGATTAGAAGGATGGATAAGAACTAGTTAAGATAGTGAGAATGCAAATGACTCGCTGATAACTTCATTAAGCACCAAATTACCATCCCATGCTGATGAAGTGAAAAATATGGGGAGGAAAGTTGAGAGACAGAGAAATGATAAAATCAAGGGTGGTGGGATGAAAAAAGCTGGAAGAAAAAGGACAGTAGTTATAAAAGCAAGTGGTATTAAAGTGTTCATGACATGATTAAGTAATTTTGCAATACGTATGTAGTATAATACATATGCAATAAATATAGTTCTGTGCAATTATAAATCAAACAGGCTTGTTTTCAGGCGATCATCAGAAGCTACAAAAATCTGTTGCCATGTTGTGACGTCAGCGCGAGAACAACCTGCCGCTGGCAGACTGTTCTACAGCATGGTTGAAATCCATGATTCTTCCAGCACATCTAGTCCGAAACTGGATTGCTAGCTCCAGTTCAGAAGAGTGCTGCGATTCTGAGGAACATGGGGGAATCACACCTTACAGGTACAATCCAGACCGAGTGGACTTTGTGCAGAGCGAGTCAGCAGCTGGAGAGTGACGGTAGAGAGGCAAACAGCCCGGAGCAGCAGCAGCAGCAAACACATGGCAGGAGAACACGCATTGGTACTTATTTGTTAAAGATGTTACATCAAATTATTTGTTCATAAATGTAATTATTTCAACCCGATAAAAGTGATGCATTCATGATAACATGGAAATATTTAGCTACGTGATATACTGTGAAAATGCTGGGTAAATAATTAAATGTGGGATTTCTGTACTAGACTTAATTGTTGTAATATAATGGCAATAAATGATTGTGCATTTGTTTGTAATCTGACCAGAATTTTTTTCAAACACTAAAATGGCCAAGACGGCCATTTTGACATTTTTGAAATGTGCAAAGTAATTCAATAAGCCTATTCAATAACTTTGTCAAATAAATTCATAAAAACTTACTGGACCTTGACTTTTTCTAAAACCAAGATCATTTTGATCTTGGTTTTAGACAAGTTTTATTATTTAGTCTGTAAAGAACAGAGGAAATATGATCATTTCTACCCATTTCAGCCACAGTCTGTCATTCTGACCGCACAGGATTTTACGCTGTTCTTTTTAGTTTCCTGACATTCTGGATCAGATAATGTGGAAGTATTCTGTAAGATGTGTAGGAATAAATGCCCACATCATCTTCATGAAGCTGCACTGAAACCCGAATAGCTCAAAGGGGTTTCTGCAGCAGCTGCAGAGGAACGTCTAGTGGAGTTTATGAAGGGAAACAGTCAGCAAAGCAGGCAGAACAACAAGGACTGCTGCTCAATCCAAAGCAGCAGCAGACTCCTGAAAAGATGTGGGACCGTACAGAAAAGCTGGGGAAAAAACAAAAAAAAAACTCTGACACCAGCAGCAGATGAGGCAAAATCTTGATGCTAGTGCTGCCTGCTGCAGAAGAGACCTGATTTGAGCAGCTGTGACTTCTAAATAGTTGTTTTAGCCTCATGGTAAATAGTGTAGATGTTCATGATAGTATCATGTAGCCCAACTCTTAACTATGTCTTGTTATCTGTGTTCTCCTTTAATCAGGCTGACCCACCCCATTTCATCTTTTACAAATAGCCTAGGCTCTTTAGGCTGAGCAAATTTAAAAGGAAGTTTAAATGTTGGTCAAAATTGCCACCGTCGGTGGCCATTCTAGTGTAAAAAAAAGATACCACAGTGTGGTCTGTGCTGTCAGGAGCAGGACAAGGTAAAGCAGAAGACTGTTCATTGGTAAAATAAATTAACTTAAAAACTTTCTGCTACAAAGCTGCTGGCCTTCCTATAAACAAAACTGGCAGTGGCAGGCGTTTTCCCGTCAATGTCGAGTCCGCCTTCTTCCTCCTTGGTGAGCAGCTCTTTAAGGCAAGAGTGCATAAAAAGAGAAAGAAACATACAGAAAAAAGCCAAAGCTTATTTCAGCACTGTTCAAAAGCCAAGCCCAAGTGGATGAAGGTAGAACTTGAATATTAAGGAGCCTTAAATTTCCCTCCCATTTGGCTCTCACTGTATACGATTGGATGGAAACAGACCAGTAGCAAGGCTCCCCAAATAAGAAGAAATTGCCCCAAAAGTTTAATCCCAACCATAGGCTTAAAAACAAAATACAAGTTTGTTTCTGTGGTGCATAACAATGTTCATTCAGGAAGAAATGGCTTCTATTCCTCCTTCAAGTCTGATGAAGATGCAGGTTATGAGGAAGAAGAACCTCTCTGTGTTGTAATGACATTGGATGGAACTCTGAATTTGAAATAAAAAAAAGAATATTTGCCATGCTTGCATGCATACTTGCATGTGAGCTCATTAATTCATACATAGCACTTCAAGACACATTTGAGAGCTTTTCATGGATATATCATTTATTCCATGCCCAAAACACTTTGTAATAGATGTTATGAGAAGTGCTATCCAAATTCTGATTATCATGAATAAATTTTGTTGTTCCGTACATGAAGAAGGAGCTCCTTCCTTTTCTTTTGCTCATATAAAAAAAGGTGTACATAATCAGGAGTTTGGCAAACTGGCAGCGGGATAAAAAACCAAAGGAGGAGGGACTAAAAGCAAGGATGAGACTGCTTGTTACAGAGCTGAAAAGTGCTGTCAATTAAACTGAAGTATTTTACAGCACAACCAGCATGAACACACACCCAAACCCACACAAAGAACATTATGTGCTTTTATCAACCGCTTTAGTTGGACTGAGAGCTTGCATTTAGATGCTTTCCCACTATAATTCTTTGATTTTCAATAAGCACAATGCACCATCAAGCAAAAGACGGGTAAAAAAAGAAGAGAGAGATTAAAGATATGTGCCAAACATTACTGACAAGATTCCACCATACACGGCTGAGGTGACATTGCTAAGCACCCTGGTGGTGTCAAGTGGAAATAAGCTTGAGGACTGCCCAAAACTCTGTAGAAAGCTATTACTTACAGCAGAAAAACCACCCAGGTCTACATTATGCATACAACACTCTAGCCAACAGCCAGAGCCCCCTGTTAAGGTAGCAAAATTTCCCCCATCGATTTGTCTAAACTGTATTCCCTCCATCTGTGAGGCCAAAAAAGGTGAGCTCATCCTACATGTGAAAAAAGAAGGGTAATAGTGAGCAAATAGGAAAATATATGGAGAGGGAGGAGGATACTGTATTGAGAAAACGGAAAGCAGCAAACAAAGGAAATAGAGAGAGCAAGTGAGAGATTCTCCTGAAAAATGAGGTGACAGAAAGCCTTTTACGTTCAGGAAGGGTGGCCAGGCAATTTTCAAATGTCTGAGTCTTCTCATTTGTCGGGCTGCAAAGCCACTTTACACGGTGGCAAATGTTAAACTTGTTCTGGGCATATCAAGGTCCCCTTGGCCGTCTGCATGTATTCGCTTTGAATGTAAATGTGGCTTTAGGCGGAGGAATGGGGAAACAAGAAGTTTGAACACCTTTTACACAAGCGGAGGAAAAAGCAGGGCGGCAAATACCTTTGGGGCCTCATGTAGACAAATGATTGTTTGTCTATGCATATGATTGTGTGAATGTGGATTTGACGAAACATAAGATAAAGGCAGACAGGTTCAATGAATGCCTGATAGTTTCAGGGGTGTCCAAAGTCGGTCCTTGAAGGCCACTGTCCTGCAGGTTTTCAATGTTTCCCTGCTTCAACACACCTGACACAAATTAAATGGATCCAACATGAAGCCTCAATGACTCATCAATTTGAGTCAGGTGTGTTGGAGCAGGGAAACACTGAAAACCTGCAGGATTGTGGCCCTTGAGGATCGGCGCTGTACACCCCTGTTTTAAACCGACTAATAAATAAAACAATTATATTCTACAACTAGAAGTGTTTCCCCTAAAAACCTGAATTAGAATTTTGTAAAATTATACAATGCTGGTCAGAATTATTGTCTCGGATTAATTTTAAGCACATAAAAATATTATAAGAAAGAAATTTAATTAGAACATTATAAAATGTCCATAGCAACTGTTTTCAGGAAAAGAAAAAGCAAAGTGGAGAAGGAAAAAAAACCCCCACCAAATATACCCTGGACACCCTTTACAAATATTTGGCTGCAGAACGTATGGCAACAATGGCAGCCTCTGAGGATTTTTTTTGCAGTCTTTAAGCTTTATTCATTTGCCTGCCTTGTAGATTCTGCCACTATTCAATCACAACACATTGTGTGCCAGGATAAAACTGTCCATCTTTTCCATTTTTAGCGTTTTTTTTTCTTTTTTTGTGCTGTTGGGTGTGAATTGTCATTGTCTTGCTGAAACGCCCCAAACCTCTAATTTCATTATTCCTTCAATAAATTCAATGCCTTCAGTACCAGAGGCAGCACAGTACCCCACAGAATGACAGGACCTCAAACATGTTTTACAATAAGTGTCTTCCTTATTGGCCTGGAAGCATTTAAAGATCTTATATCCCAATTAAATATGTTTTTTTTGTTTTGTTTTTTCTCCACTGGGCAACAGCTGACTTGGAGCTTTGTGATCATTTGTTCAGTTTAGCAATATTACAAAAAAACAACAAGATGCATTTTGTTAAATGTGGGGGAGAGTTGGAGCATGAACTAACCGGGCTGGACTGAGGGAAGAGAGGACCGAGGGAAGGAAAGAAGATTGTTCGGCTTCGGGTAGGCTGCATTGCAGGATGGTTGGCGAATGGATGACATGAACTGGATGTTAAGAGAACTCGCTCTTCCAAAAGCTTGGGCAATTGTTAGGTTGGTTGAATATGTCTGCATGGCATTTGAACATTGACTGAGCATTTGAACTGGGCAGTCACGTCGTCTGCAGCTCTCTGTTCCCATATCATCCCCTTCATTAATTTCAGTGCAGTACTGTGAAAGATCAGACATGAACCTATAAGGTTAGGGACTGGAGTAAGATTATGAATGAGATTTTACTGCAGACTACTTATATTTGAGAAATAGGAAGATATAGCAGAGACTTTGATGGAGGATGCGTTGTCTGAGTGCTCCTGTTTGTAACAGCTTTTCTGCTCTGAACAACTCTCGTAAAAGAAATTGTAAAGTATCAGCCCCTTTTTAATGCATTAAAGCCATTATTAATTATAAATTAATAATTCAATTAATTTTAAAGTCAGGTCATACCAACACTGAAAATTAAATAGAATTGAATCTTTTGGGTTCATGTTTAACTCAAGCAAAATGCCAATATTTTGAGATTCAAGAATACATTTTATAGTGCTTTTGTTGACCAGGGTGCATTTATTTCTGACTATATTTCTGTATTTGCAAGGCATCCAGTAATTCCAGCTAATGCTACCAATATTAAAATGATATGACGTGAAGTCAGTAAACACACTTTCACATTCAGAATGAAAGCTGCTGGCTTGAATGGACAATCTTTGTATGTATTCTTCCAACACAACCCCCCCACCCCCACCCCCACCCATCACTGTACACACAGGCAGGCTCAAAATATTTCGTATACAGCTGTAAATGGTTGTGGTGAAAGGATGTTATCATTTTATTACAGCAGGTCTGGGAGCAGGACATAATTCACCAGGAATGCTGCCAGGTTTTTTCCACTCTCCACCTCCTTCACTCTCTTATTCTCTCTTTTCTACATTGTTTCTTCTCTCTGTCATCAAACTCAAGCCCATACATCTCTGTACTTCCAGTCTTTTCACACTTTTTTTATCTCTTTCTCTCTGTTTTTGTCTTGTTGTAGGATCCAGGGGTGAATGAGATAGAGTAAATCCTGGCTGTTGACTGCAAGTTGTAAAGACTCCTCAGTTAATCAAAGTCAGTGGTGCAGGGGTACTACATCATGTTGGGGCAAAGGCTCAGAAGCTGGCCTGTTAACCAGCACTATCAACCCTACACCAGATCCACTTTTAAAATAGAAGCAGTGGCACTCTTCAGATCAGCTGGATTACATCATTTGTCTGTTATGGATTAGCTCAATGTGTTTTTCACCTGCAGCAGTATGGCATGTGAAAACACAGAGCTGGGTGGAGTGAAGAAATTGCTATAGTTTATCTTTTATTGGTAATGTATCATGATGACGAGGTTGTACTGTAAAATCATGTAAAAAAAAACATTCTTATAATTAAAGAGAGTTAATGCTAATAAAACAAAGTTGCACAAACTGCAAATCAAACTACTGTTTAATCCATTCTGCTTAATATACAGTATATCTTTGTTATATGCATTCCAACTGTGTTGTCTAGCCATTATACAAGGAGCATTTAGCATCATTTTTTCTTTATCTGGAATTGTGATTTTACAGGAATGCAGACCAGAACTATTCTGCCGTTCTCTAAGAAATTAAGGAGTCTTTTCCTACTTTCTAAATGCTCCCTCCACTTTCCCCCTTCCTGTCCTCCACCTTCCTCATCATGCCACTCCACTACACTGAGAGACCAGACTAATTAACAGAGGGATGAGAGCAGCCTGCATGCCGTTTAGGGAACTCATCTAATCTCTCCTTGTATTTTCCCAAGGGGAAGTCGAGAAGCTGCCAGAAAGAGGAGGAAGAAAGATGGAGGGAGTGAAGGGCCATAGAATATGAGACACGGATTGTAGGAGGAAAATTAGCCAGACTGGCATTCAGAATTACACCTATATGACATTACATCAGTGTGTGTGTGTGTGTGTGTGTGTGTGTGTGTGTGTGTGTGTGTGTGTGTGTGTGTGTGTGTGTGTGTGT
>JBBBVU010000015.1:22286029-22309568 GCA_037177055.1 Atherinosoma microstoma | reverse complement strand
GTGTGTGTGTGTGTGTGTGTGTGTGTGTGTGTGTGTGTGTGTGTGTGTGTGTGTGTGTGTGTGTGTGTGTGTGACCCTGAGTGTGTTTCCCCCCCCCCAGCTCAGCTTTTTCAAGTCCAGTTCAATTTTAGAACAGTCATGAAATCATATCACAATCAGGCCACATTCAGGAAAGTTTAACACACGTGTGCACACACAATGAAGAGAGACGCACAAAAGCACAGTGATAAAATTAATCTGCTGCAATGATGGACAGTTAAATCAGTCTTCATATGATAGCAGTCGCAGTGTCAGCTCCTGCCAGCCACATCCATCTAAAGCAGAAAAGGAGAAAGCACACACACCTACACACAAACCACACAACGTACCATCAAGTCACCAGGATTCAGTCTGACAGATGGTGTTTTTCTATCATTTCTACAGAGGTGGGAGATCTTATCCCCCACTGCAGCCACCTGAGAGGAAGCATCAGTGCCGGTGAGGACTCACAAAGACTGGACTGTGACTTTAAGTGTGGCATCTTCAAACTGACTGACAGCTAACAGCCAAAAACTGGTTATATTATGAAGAATAGGAGAACATAGTACAAGATGGTGCCTCGTTCTTCCACATGCCGCTAGAGCTTTGACCTCATGCATCATGTGTGTTCGTGCATTTCTGTCTGCACTGTGGATTAGTCTGTGGATCATGCAGTCACTGTGCTCTGGGTGGAAAACTGTAAATTTCTGAGCCGATATCAAATGTTATGAGTGTCAGTGGCTGCATTAATATTTTTTTACAACAACATAAAGTCTTTAATCTAATTTAAACATTTCACCATGCTACAGTTTTATAAAACTCAAGCTGTTGTTCATAAAAATGTATGTCAAATAATAAAATCTGCAGTTGAAAGCAAAACAAAGCTCTGTTACAAAAAAAAGTCTAGTATCCTCATCAAACTGATTTTAATGTGTACCCTATTGCCTACAGACAATTATGTGAGTTATGATTTTTATATAGAGAGATGTGACTTAAGGGTTTTAGTACTGGAGATATAAAGCCAGGCTAAACTTCAGCCTATAACTGAGGCTTAAACAAGGCTGATTGAGCAGGTAAAGAGTTTGATAGACAACTAAGAAGAGAGCAACAAAGCGAGTTATTAAATGTTAACAATGAATCATCTCTGGCAAAAATGTACTAGGCTGTCAATATAAGGGAACGGTGTAAAAGGAAAAAGATTTTAAAAACTGATGACAGAGACATGATGACAACCTTAAAGCGCCCTGAATAAATTGAGAAAAAATTGGCACTGGATTGTAGAGGTCATGTAAAAAACAAAAAAACAAACAAAAAAAAAAACAAGATTTTGACAGGGTTGAAGTGGTGTGTGAGAGAGGAAACGATGTGAAGGAGAAAGACACTTCTCTCAGTTAGAATAAAAGTGTTAAAATGAAAGGGGAAGAACTCAAACGCTCAAAACACTAAGAAAAGAAATGCTGGGGGAGAAGGAGGGGGAGCGGAAAACAAGTATGTTAATAGTGGCAGTGGCTTCCATGTGCTCTGTGCTCATTAAATGATCACATGTAGAAAGGCTAATGAGTCATGAAAGTGTGCAGATGTTTCCAGTCTCTTTTCAGGAGTGGCAACAGCGACAGCACTGTTAAAGTGTAAATAAGGAGTGTGAGGAAGGTGTGAGATGCTGCCAGGGGTGCAACTGTGGTAGATGCAGAAAGAAGAACAGCTGCAAGGGAACCTCAGTGAATAAGAAGAGATTGAGGAAGGGAAGGAGTGATAGTGAGCCAGAGAAGCTAGCAGGGGTTTCAAGGCACCGCCTGGTTATTTCCAGCTTTATTGCAAAGGGCTACGGTGCAGCCTCGGTCCGAACACAATTCCTTGATCTGAGATGGAGACGGACCGAGATCCCAGAGCTATATCGATTCTAAGACACACTCATTTGAGAGAGCCAGAATTGATGAGACCTGCCTTTATTTATTTATCTGACGCCTGCCCTTGCCCTGCTCCCGTCCGTCTGAGGGAATGGGCCTACCCACTGTGGCTTCCAGCAGCCTGTAACATCCCGGAGTGACAACTAATGTGAGGAGAGGTTCTGAGCATGCACCAGGCAACCTACACCGTGCACATTAATCAAGATAAGCCAGCAAACACAAATTGACATTTCACAGGGGGGTGTATTTCTTTCGAGGTGCACTTGATTGTTAGTTTTAGGCTGTTTTTGCAATGTCATTACCAGGCGACCAGCCTCCGACCACGGGGATCAATTTTTAACAAGCTCTCTGCTTTACTCCCTGCTGCAAAGTTTACAGGCTGGTATCATTTTAATTCAGTGGAGATATCCAGAGGCTTCTGTCCCTTTGACACCATCTTATGAGGTGGATGTCTACTTTTAAAATAAATAGCTTGACAAATTTAACCTTCCAGCCCCTCCAAGGCTCTTTAATTATCACCTTGTAATTTAATCTTTACAAAACCAGTACTTTCACTTGAGGGCTTATGTGTTAGGCTAGATATTCTGAGGGTTTTATTTTCCCTATTATTCTATGGTTGCATGGATTAAATAATAAGAAAGAAATCAGTTAATTAGTGAGGTTTACAAATGTGAGTTAAAGGATTTTTGTTGCAGTCAGAGAGAATCCAGGTTACAGAAGGTTTCTAAGCTGCACCATCGTGCTTGGACTACTGCTGCTTGCTGCTTGAGCCATTATCTGGTAACTAAGGCAATAAAAAAAAAAAACACTCCAAAGAAAGTATTTTAAAGTGAACAACTTGTTTGTTGCTTTGTTTAGAGGGGTTCTCTCTTTGGGAGCCTTCTTATCTCAGGACCAGACAGTGTTTCTCATAACTTGCCATTTTTCAGAACTCCCAATCCTGCCCTCGCCGCCCAAATCTTTAAGCTACACAGACTGCCTGATAATTGGATTTCAACAGACAGTTCAAACAGCAGCATAAAGTAATTAGCGGCAACACATGGAATCAATCTCAAGCACGGCGATCATCTCTCTGGCTGGGCAGGTCTCTCCGGGAGCACGGCGGGATAAGGTATGATATCAGTTCTGCACAGTTTGAATGTATGGTCGAGTGAGTTGATACACATGTGACTGTGAGCAGAAGCTGCCCTGTGTTAAATTTCTGTTTGCTTTCTGATCTGATGAAGGGTCCTTCGAGTGTGAACCAGATGCAGCAGAACATACATCCCCCTCCTTTCCCCATCCCTTGAGACAGGAACAAAGAGGCCAGACTACATCAGGCAAGCCTTTGATCAGCTTAGTTCTATCGTGTTCCTATCAGTAATTGACAGGCCTCGAGTCCAGGATGCTTCTTTCACAACCTGCACCAATCAGAAGTCTGAATGTCCTCCAAGATATCAAATAGTCTTTTGTTTTTCTTGTGCATATCAGGCGGGTTGTCTGCAATGTATTTTTGTGACTTTTCTGTTGTCCTAAGCAATCTGTGTTTTCTTAATATCAACTTTTCATTTTGGTTATCTTCCATTTTTTGCATGAAACAGCTGAGGAGCTTCAAGCGAAGAATTAGGCTGTACTACAGCACTAAACACTTCCCTTTTTCCAATCTCCCAAATAGCCTTATCACCTGAGTTAATGTAATGAAACTGATTAGTACCTGCAGCCTTGTACTTAACCAAGGAAAATTAGAGCCAGTCATAAAGTACCTCATCTCTGCTGAATCCACCTTCAGAAAAAAAGTCAAGAAAAAAGTTTGAAAGCCCCAGCATGAATTTAGAGTAATAAAGCCATTTAGTTTATACTGCTTCTTCGTTATAGGCAAATTAACCTTCTTTGCAAATGAGAACAGTGTTAGCAGCTTGTCAATTTTTACTCTGCGCATGAGAGGAAGAAGAGGAGATGGACTTTAAATCTTTTACTTTGTGAATTGACTAAATAAGAATATTTTCTAAGGCAATTCAGTCAGGAAAGCTATTTCTTGTTGATGAGTCAAGAGTGGCAGTGTTATCCCATTAATACTTCACACCACATGCTTTGCAGGGAGAATGAGTTTCTAATGTGAACTAAAGAAACTTCACTGTACAAATAGTCTTTACAGTCACCATTTTTTAAATTAAGCATTATAATGAGCCACAATATTTGTTGCAATGCAGCTTGCACCTGTAATTTTTGATCAAAGTTTGATGCTCTTTATTGTCATGACCAAGCATTGTTGGTAGCAGAGCTCTTACCTGGCCATATATCAAGCTCTCAGTGTCATGTGTAATGGCTAAGTGTTTTGAACCAACTAGCACATGGTAGCATGAATCTTCCTGAAGGATGGTGATTAGTAATGACAGTGGAAGCGCAGAGCAACCACCTTCAATCACGCTGTAGGTAAATCCTAGTGCCTCAACAGAGAAGCTGGCAAGGAAGCGCCCTTTAATTCCCTTTTCCCTGGGAATCAATCAGCCCCATTTCTAATTTCTCACCTGGGCAATGTTAATGCCTTTCACATGTGATACTCTAAATAAGAGATTAGACACAATGTGCGCATGCATACGCAAACGTGTACAGGAACAAACATGCACCGTTGAACTGATGACAAATGAGGAGGCAAAGGCTCATTTGAATATCAGAGAGAGAGCGCTGTTGTGCCAATGTAACCTCCTACAGCCTGTGCAGTAATTACTCAGCACTGGAACACAAGAGGAAACACAGGGTTTACAAAGCACCAGAGAGGAATGCTTGAAGACAAGAGCAGGTAAAGGAGCATGAAAACCATTATGAATAGAATAGAATAGAATAGAATAGAGTAGAATAGATACATTATTTTAAAAAGTGGTTAAAAGACAGATAAAACACTATGTACACTACAGTCCAAGAATAGGATTATTAGAGGAAAATAAAAAAATGAAGGAAATAAATAGTATTGTAAGAAAAGTGCAAAGTGATTGCCAATGGGCCCTGAAATATTACTGAAGCCAGTAGCAGAAATGAATAGACGTGCTAGTAGTATTAAAGTAGCTTATTCTGGCATAATGTGATTGTATGCCAGATTTTCCTGAGTTGTGCAGTTTTTGCCTGATTCCGAGCAGCCACAGCTCTGGGGTAAAAACTGTTCTTAAGTGTGTTCATGCTGCTGGGAAAGGCTTTGAAACATTTGCCTGATGGTAGCAGTTCAAACGAGATGGTGGCATGGGTGTGTGGGGTCATCATCACAGATGCTGGTTGCCTTCTTGAGGCACCAAAGTGACGATTTCTTCCAGAGCTTAGAGTTGAGTTCTGATCATTTCTGTGTGCTGGAGATGAGACTCTGTAATGCCGCTCTGTCAGTTGCAGTGCAGCTGAGGAACCACCTGGAGATAAAGTTATAAGCGTCCAGCCTTTTTTAGTGTCCTCAGGAAGAACAGCTGCTGCTGTGCCTTCTTCACCTGTGCAGTGATGTTTGAGATCCTCAGAGATGTGCACTCCCAGGAACCTGATGTTGGACACACTTTCTACTCTTTCTCAATTGATGAAGACTGGAGAGTAATGCTCAACCTGGGTTCTCCTGAAGTTGATAATGAGTTCCTTGGTCTTCTTGCTGTTCAGAGAGAGATTGTTATCCACCCACCAGTCAACCGGTGTCTGTATCTCTGCTCTAAAGCCGACTCGTCATTGTCAGTGATCAACCCGATCGGTAGTGTCATCTGCAAGCTTCACTTTGGTGTTAGTGTTGAATACAGGGGCAAGCGAAAGCAAGGAAGGGAAAAAAAAGTAAGAGACAAATGCACGGTCAAGTATACAGGAGAAGGAAAAGAAGGTTAGAGTTAGAAAATATTTAAGAGCTGAAGTAGCACAAAAACATTCTTCCTCTCTATCAGACCGACCTTGCTTGTACCATCTTTTACACAGAAACCCACCTATGCACGAAAGTCAAGATGGAGAGGCTATTTTCACTGAAGACAACCTGCATATTGGATTGTTAAAATCTCCTTTGTCTCCCTTGATCTTTGCATTTATTTACCCAAATATCGCATCTTATTGAGCACAAAGATAAGCAAATGTTTGATATGTCCATACATATCTGTTAAATACATTTAACTCATTGTTTAAAAATCAGTCTGTCGCCCGAGAGTTTTCAGGAAACACCTGTTCACTAAAACCTTCCAACATTCTGTGCAGAAACATGTGCCTCTGTTATTTTATGTATTAAGGGGTAGTGGTCCCTAAAAGAAAAGGGGCAATTTATCTTCACAAAACAGAAGGCCAAGAAAGAGCAGCAAGGATGGAAAATTTGGATTGGCCATTATTCTCGGAAGATCATAGGTTTGCACATACTGTTCAAGTTTCAAAGCACTCCCTTTTAAACTTTTGTTAAATGTGTCAGATACATTAAATTTACACTGAATTAATAGGATAACATTTAACTCAGTTGAGGTCTGTGCTTTACAATTGAGATTTTGTTGTCTTGGAGATATTTTGCCTCAATTTAGAAGTATACTTGGGTCTTACAAGGCAAAGTCAAAGCAATTAAGCTTTAACTTTCTAATAAAGCTTGACTATAGCAGACTTGTGGATTTCCACACGTCTGGTGTTCACTAATTTAATTTGATTGTCCCATTATGTAAAGAAGCAGTGACTATGAAGGTGCTGCATTGTCAGGTTCAATTCCAAATGACTCAAGATATGTCAATTAAACTATTTTAGCAAATGCACCGCAGCCCTGAAATTTTGCAAACATGTTCCTAAGGGGAAAATATCAGCGGCATGCACTCCTAACTGGTGGAGATTACTCAGCTAGTTACCTACTAAGAAGCCTGTAAAATCACTGATGCACAAATTAATGGCAAGTAAAAATGTGTGCTAATTAGAGTTGGTGCTTCACACTCTTTCCTGCTGATCTGTATTTTGATTTCCAATTGCTTATCAATTTTGTGGAAAGAGATATTTGTGGAAATGGCACTAACACAAAAGCAGTCACCAAAGTGACATATTAGAACTGTGATAATAAAAAAAGTGCAATAATACGGACTAAAGTGCAATGATAATACTGTAAAAGGTGGTTGGAAAATGGTTTGTTTTGTGCATAAACAAACTCTTCGAACAACATTAAATCTTTGACAAGTTAAAAATAAGTTTTAAGGGAATCAATTTAAATGTAAGTAAACATTAAATAATAACTGGATGGTCATTTCCCCTTTTGGGCTTTTCCTTACTGCATTAATGTCAGTAGGCATATAGTCTACTTGAGCAACAAGGGATTATCTTATGGTAATTCCAAGGAATAGGTTAGGCTGGGAATATGCTTGCTTTTAATTATGTGCATGTGTATTTATGAAGCTACCTTGCATATACTGCATTTATTGGAAGCATCTATTATGCATGTCCTCAGAAATTTATGTTACACCCACACAAGGTGCAATACGGAGGTCACTAAACAGTGTGCGAGTTTATAACCAGTTAACTGTGATTTAGTGGCCTAAAATAACATCCACATTGAAGAGGCTTTCAGTTCTTTCTGCTGTAATCTTGACATGAACAAACCAGCTTCATTGTCTCAAAGTTCACCTGCAAAGTTCTGTATGGTCTGAATTTACTAATGTAGGGAACCCTGTAGCTACAGGTGTAGTACACAAGAAAGTATGTAAACAATTACAGTGACAGCCAAAGATGGCTGCCTATGTTAGCGTGAGATTAAAAAGCAAGCATATTCTCAGCCTTAAAGTTTCTTGCTCTTTAGAAATATTCAGTGAGTATGTGATTTTCAATTATTGGAGCAAGTAAAGTTAAGAAGTTCTCATTTGTATTCTCTTTATCCATTTTTTGGGTATGTTTAGCTAAATTACTATTTAATATAAGGGTAGGAGGAGATAAATAAGATGTGAAAATATTGCCTCTTTGTCCTGCGTTTCTTTATAGTACACTAAATAGGAAGGTGATTTCTGGAATTGGTTAGTCGTCTAAAAGAAGCTTTTCATCCCAATACTGAATATAAAATCGGGATTCTAGAAATCAAAGTGTCATTGTATAGGCTAATTGTGCCTATTGAGTTTAGAAACATATAAATGTTTGAACTACATTGAAAATCCTTAACTGACATTAACATTATCTTAAAGTATGACATCTTACACATTTATATAGTTATATAGTCTACAAATTTCTGCTGTTATGATTTTTCTTTCTCTTTCCTTGTCCCCTCATCTATTCTCCCCTTTTTCTCTCTGGGGGATCAATGATGAGTGTCTTAGCAGAAGTACACCCACTGAAGGTCTCACCCCAGGGGCTTGTCAGAATTTTAACACACATGAAATCACACAGCCCCACACAATAGTGCATGCATGACTTCAGAGGGCATTTCATTGACTTCCACTTATTTCCTGGAGACTTAGTGGTCTCTAACCTTAATTACCAACAAATATTTCGGTGTGTTGAACCCTAAACTTTAAGATAAAAGAAACACCACCTTTAAATTTCTTTATTTACATCATGCAAACCTATGTCTTGTCCACAAGATATGTATACCCTCATACTGTAATTGTGTAAACAGACCTAAGCCCTTACATGGCTGGACCACAACACACTTGTTTACGCTCCTTGAACTCCCACAGCTTTACACTACAGCTAGAATGAGCTAAATAATAAATCAATATTCTTTTTCTCCAGTAGCATTACTTATTTCAGGACCTAATTAATTTTGTTTCATTGTTTGTTTGATTTTCTTCTTAGCATGCCACAATCAATACTTTTGTCCACTCCCTGTTCCCCCCTTTCACTCTCTTCCCTCTCCCTCTCTGTAACTCTCAGAGACATTGCAGGTGTCAGCTCTCAGTTCCAACTCAACACTTAATGACTAAATTGGAGCAATTAATTACCCTGATTGGTGATGTTAACCTCCACCTCTTCCACCTGGACTCTTGGCGGTGCAAAGGAAGTGGCTGATTCATACTGCAGCCTTGCACCTCTGTGTGCAATTTATTTTCTATACAGCATTGGTCGAATCATTTGCTATCCCCTCCAAATGAGAAATATGCTGAATCAAACGACCAGTGAGAAACCAGAGCATTCACATATCGACACAGTATTCTGAGATAAAACAAAGAAAAATATTCTTGCATTATTGCACAAAACTTGCTCAACCTTGAATTTGACATGCTACAATAACGCCTCCCCCGCTTTGAGCTGACCTCTTCTGGCTCATTTCCCTTCATCTCTCATGCACCTGCAGCAGTTTGTCAGTCTGCTTTGGATAATTACACATCTCATCATGACCACACACAGCCAAAGGCTCTCGGCTGTCCTCCTGCATTACCACTGTAGTGCGGGCATGAGTTGCAATTCTGAGGTGGAGCTAAACATCAAATGGTAGGTTCCACAACAACTACATGAAATAACAGACGTGGTTGGTGATTATCTCAGAGAAAAACAACCACTGCCTTTTCTTTCACATGCAGTAATGTACTCAATATAGACCTTAATGACTTGCTCCATAACGTAATTTATAATTCCATAACAGATCTTTAAAAAAAAAGATATTGGATTACATCATGACATTTCAAGGATTTCTTTAAGAAAAAAAGAAAAACTGTCAAGTTTAATTCAATTTCTTCCTTTTCCTGACACACTGCTTTTATAAATGATGGCAAGGCAACTTTCATGAGAAAATAATGATTTCAAAGGGAGAAGCAAAGCAACACAAAGAGAAGGGACACACTGTGATATCCTGCCTGTGGTGTGGGTGATGACTTTTCAAGTTTAGCACATCTGCATCATGAACAGAAAGCTGAAAGGAAAATGTCAGGATGGTGCACAACATATTATAAGAGGATAAAAGTTGACATTTACTTTTGCACTACATGTCAGCTTTACAATGTTAAGAGACACTCCGGGTTGGCTTTTTAGCAGACTGGAGTGTTTCTTTCTTGCCAAGATTTTGATCATAAAATGGATGTCATATATTGGCAGAACCTTTCTTTACCCCATTTGTGGTGTGATCTATAATGTTCTGTTTTATTTATACAGGCTTGCAAAACTAAGTTGTGTGAGTCTGATGAGGTACAAAATTATAAGGGGAAAAAAAGTATGCAAATTTAAACTGTGCAAACTGCTATGCAGATGATGCCTAACTGTTATGGATATGGTACATTGAGATTTGGATGAAGGGACAATAATAGTGATTCTTATTTGTGGTTCTGTGATGGTAGCTACCAACTTCTATCAGAGCAGGGGCGTCCCTCTGTATCTTCAAGAATCACTTGAAGACTATCTTCACAGCACATTTCCTGCGACACCTCTAACACCCTTAACATTTCACCTGCTTTCACTTGCACTTCTCAACTTGCTTTACTTACACTTCTTCATTTAGACATATTCATACAGATCTACTTTTTTGACCAATGTCTCTTATTGCACTATAGTCTGGATGCTGTTTTATAACTTAAAGTCATTTTGGAGAAAAGTGTCTGCTAAATTACTAAATATAAATGTGATGTAAATGTAGTGCATATTTCATTTCATGTCTGTGTGTTAGTTTCTGCTGAATTTTTGGTTCAATTATGACTTCTCTCTCCCCATCTCTCTGTTTAACAATGTGTTACTGTGAAAAACTGAGTAGAGCAGAAGATAATGAGAAAGAAAATTGATCTCAAGTTAACAGCAAATTTTAAATGACTGTAAATGCAATAAAAACTTTCCAACAAGTGGTATATGACCATAAATCAAGCCACAAACAAACAATCTCTTCACAAATAAACCAATGAAAAAAATCCAATAGAATGGACAGATGCAGACCACAAAGATCAGAGGGTCAGGCAAATATATCTGACAGGGTCCAGAGCCACTAACTTTGCTGCTGATGGCAAGAAAGCTATTTCCTGGTTTGATAGTGTCCACCATAACAAAAGAAGCATACCAAGGAAAGGCCAAAGGTTTTAACAAAAGGGTAGCACAGCAACCAATGCACCGCTTTTTCTTATACCAGATATTTGTGTTGAAAAAAATAGCATCAGACGAATAATTTATAATTTATGCATAGTTACCTTATGAGCAAATGTTTATGACCACAAGTAAATTAATTCTGCCAGATTTTATCTGTTTCTGCTGTTTGTTATTAGAAACTCAAATTTACATCAGAAGGGAACAACCTGGCGCTTTCTGAAGGTAAAACAATATGACTTGACTGTATATACCAAAATACAGAATCAGGGCATTAATTTATATCTTAATGTTAAGGTTAGCCAACTGCGTTATAGTTGTTGCTTGATGAAATGGAATATGAATATGAAATGGGGCAACATATATCTATTTAACCAATAGCTAAATTTAAAGAAAAAAGTTGTACTCTTCCTTTAAGCACTCAATTTTAAAGCATATGAAATAAATTTTTGACAGTCACCCTGGACTCAGGAGTCTTGTGGGTGTTATTTCATTTCATCTCTCCCCAAATGCAAATTGCCAAGCAAAACCTGTTTTCATCTTCTAAATATAATATTCATAAGAATGAGGTAGTCCAGATACGGACCGGACGTTTCCGACCCAGAAAATTTGTTATATTTAAATCATTCTGACAGCCAGAAGAGCCCCTGCAATTTACTAACAGCAGAAGAAGTCAAGAAGGTGGGATATGCCATACTGTGGGGCACAGAAAATCTTTCTTGTCTAAAGCGTAGTGTGCAAAAAGTGTGTGAAAGCTGTGGTGGTGCAAAGTATCCACAGAAGATATAACATGTGGTGTTTTTTAAATGTTACATGGCATCAAAGTATCTGAGATTTTGGAAAAGAGACCAATGGAATTAAAGGGGATTCATATTTTAATGGCTCTATCTTTACTTAATCCCTTCATTGACTTATTGAAATATGAATATCCGAGAATACTAAAGTAAATAAATGCTTTTGTCTAACATCTTGTTAATATTATGCAGATTCAGATGACTCTCAAACAAAGAAATAAGACAGATGTTAACCATATCACCTCATGACATCCTTTTTATTTATAAAGGCAAGTCATAATTAATCACAATGAACACAAAGGCATAGACTGCAACCAGACTGAGAGATTTAAATGCTACCTAAGGAAAAGCACAATCCAGCGAGGCAGCAAAGCCACAAAGAGAACAGACAAAAAGTTTTACGTTAGAGTTATCAAAGGCTAATCAAAGCTGTGAGCCAGACCATGACCTTCATGAATTTGTCTGAGTCTTTAGGCGGTGTGTGACTGTTTCTTTTACCTCCCCTCTGTTTCTCTGTTGTGCCTCTACTCTGAAGAAGAAAGTGACGGCAGAGCTAATTTAACTCATCAAACAATGTTTAGTGAGGGAGTAAAAACAAACACCTGGCACTAATTCATAACTCATATCTGTACAAAAAGGCTGAGTAAAGTGATTGGAGGCAAGAAAAAAACTATTTGTTTGCTAAATGATCAGCTGGAAGATGAATCAGAAGAACAAGGGAAAATATGGAGTTCTGGCTAAGTGGACAAGTGCAGAGTTGACATTGCATAAAGAACCAAAGGAATACAAAGAACCTGTCTATTGAAGAAGACATTGTCAAAGAGAAACATATATTGCTGAAGAAATACCACAAGAATTTCTGGCTTTGCATCAGTTAATGCAGCATTATGTTTTACATGAAGCAGGCGAGCTGCAGGAGATGATTCCCTAGCAGATAAAACTAAAATGATGAGGCATCCCTTTGGACAAGATTTAAATTACAGGAGCATTGGTTTGCCAGCACACAACACTCAATTTCAGTTGTACTATTACTGGGTAGTGAGAGAATAAATGCTCACAATCATGGTTTAGACAGGCTTAAAATCACCAACCAGTGCAGCAAATATAAAATTGACAGTCTGACAGGAATAAATGTTTTCTAAATTGGAGCTTAGATAACTTGTTAAATTGAAAATGTGAGAATTTGGGCTTCAGAAGAATAAAGAAATGAGGAAACCATTTCAACCCGGCATGCCTTGAAGGCGAAATCATAAAGGTATGTTAGCGCATTTATAAAATGGTGAACCTAAGCCAGCACTACCACATTATAAACAGAGGTAAAATGGACTAAATACACATTTTGATGGATTACTTAAATCAAGAAATTGTACAGATCTCTAGCTGATTTTTATCTTGTACTGCAGGGAAACCTGTTGCTGTATGTATAGGGAAGAGAAGGAAATTCATATTGATACTCAGAGCCCACTTTGGGAAATGGTTGGCAGTAACCTAAAAGCATACATGATTTGTGGTTAATGGCCTAACACATTCAGAGCTACGGGTCCTTGAAAGAGCTGATTCAAGAGCCTGATCAGCAGAACTCATTCTCCCCAGCAAAGCCACCCTGACCTTTTTAAGGTACCACTCCGCCAAAGAAAAGCAAACACCTCATTTATCTGATGGCCAATGCAAGAGATGGCCACAGGAGACCTGAGGCGCTGGCTGTTGGATCCTTGGCAGTGACAAGAGGAGCAGCATGAATTCCTGGCTTTGGAAAAAGACTGGAGCTGCTTGGACATAGAGTACAATGCTGCTGGATGGCACACTGACGTGCTGAAACCCTGACAAGAAATCTCCTGGGTTAAGAGGCATACAACACAAAGAGAAAACTACAGCAAAATATATTAGAAAAAAAATTCTTAGAAAGCACTTGTAGTCAGTTGTAATCTTGAGCATTCATTTCTAATGCTAATTTCAGCCTGCATTAAGAGCGAGTGCTAATCCTTTTTCTGCAGCTTCTTCAACAGCAGTGGCAGCCTGGTCGCAGGAGATACTGCAGCTAATTAGGGTTATTTGTAGGAACACATAAGAAATCACAATCGCTGTGATTGCTGTGATGCGCAAAGATGGGCTGCTGAAGACCCTGTCTTGTCTGAGATCCTGATTAAGAATAAACACCCCAATCAAGAAGCGTGATTGCAGGATTGGCCTCTCAAACATGCCAAAGTTCAATTATGACCTTCATTCATGGTGAAGTGAGACAAAGCAAAAAGAAAATGGAAAAACAGAGAGGAAAGAATTGTCCATTTCTTTATTGAAAATATGTATCTGTGGCACCTTGAATACAAAACAACAAACACATACTCTTATGAGCACACTCCAGTCAAGAGAATATCTAATGATCTGCAGTGAACCTCGCCTGGCCACTTAAATCCACTCCAAATTGCTCTCCTGCTACTTTGACACCATCAGTGGGTGCACTCAGCATCTATATGTTCTAAGGCAGTGAAGTGATGGCGGGTGGTCTGAAGAAATGTTTTCCAAATAAATCACAAGGGACCTTTTAAAATCAGTGTGCAGTGCAGCAGGGAGTATTTCTTTTCCCATTCCCTCTGAGAGCACCTGAAGCACACACAGCTTGACTGCTAATAGCTCAGTAGTAAATCTCATCACGCACCGCAGAGCTGATTTTCTTTTTGAACTTCTCATAATCCTAGAATCCGAGTGTTGTGATGCCACAGCCAAGACAAACTCTAAGTATGCACGTACCCACACACATGCACACACAGTGCTAAGACATCTCTTCCAAAGCCTCAGACAGCTTTGACCCTTTTGGAAAAGCTTAAGGGAGGGTGAGCTAATGGCTGCTCGAACATGCCTTCTCTGCTGTTAAGCTTGGTGGTTTGACATGGAGAGGAGAGGACAGTCGCAGGGAGGAAGAGATAACCTCAGCTTTGGAGTGTCTCCATTGGATCCCCCTCTCTGTCAGAAAGTGAAGGTCATGCTAAGACAAGGCCCAATTAGAGCTTGGCATCAAAAGCCTGAGGTGACTGCAGCTCTCCAGGCTTGAAAAATCCTCATTTTTTCCCCCTGTGTTTTGGTGTTTGGAGGAGGGTTTGCATGCAGGCAAGCATGTATGCCAAGCACCGTGAAAGCACACTTCCTAGAGTCCATTAAAGCAAAGAAAGAGCATCACCAGAAAAAAAGAGGCATTTTGGATGTAATTACGCCTTCAAAACAGAAACCGTTTTCTTGGCTCTTGCTAAGCCGATGAGACCCTAATGTAACAGCTGGAGCAAGTCAAGACTCATAAAGAGGACTCATTTATTTATTAAAGACACACATATAGTAATTACACACACACAGTCGTCGGAGCAGCTGTTGTAACTCTGACAATGACAGACAATGGTCAGAAATCTCCAGAAGCAGTCCATTGCAGATGCATCCCAGACAGCAGTCCCCAATCAATCTCTGCACTAAGGTGGACACCTGGGAGTGTAGCAGCAGTGCTCCCACACCAACCACTCTCTCTCTCTCCCTCTCTTTCTCTCTCTCAGACACACACAGTCCGAGGCCTTCACAGTCACTAGAGGTGCCCCAGCAACAGTTCTGGGAGCAGTTGCCAAATTTATCAAAGAAGTCCAGGAGCAAATGAGAAGCATTCAGCACTTCTGCACCAAGGGTAATTATTAAGACAGACAGACACCCTCTTTAATTACAGCTGTTGAGGGGGGAGAATCCAAGAGAAAGTGGACAGGGAAGGGACATGGGAAGCTGGAAACAGATGTTTGTGTTGCAGATTCACGGACAAGCATAAAGAAATACACCTTAATAAACTTAGCCAAGTGCTGATTAATATCATTCTGGCCAGACTAATGATTGAGTGACTATGGCAAAGTCTCTTTATTTTTATGTCTATTAATTCTGCAGTGTGACAGTTAATTACAAAACAGAGGCGATACACACCCTGGCAGTTCATTTTGAATATGCCATAGAAGAAGTGACAAGCTACTGTAACCTCTGAGAGAAATGTGCATGCAGAGCCTCCAAGCAAAAACACAAAATGGTAAATGAATTAGTGAAACAGCCTTATACATTAAATCCTGCAGCTTTTATATTCAGTGACCCAAGATAAGGTTCCACAAGCCAGTCGTATGGAAAATGAGATTTCCGATCGCAATGTCCTTGTAAACAGTGCAAGAAACACAGGTAAAAGAAATGCCCTCTCACCTCAGAGAACCTCAAATCTATGATTCACATCAGTCAAATATTTGAGCAAAAGCTTTCATTCTTTTCCTGTTTGCACACACCTGCAGCTTGCAGCAGAACCCCCACCACTACGTCTACCTTTCACTCCAATACCTCGGAGATCTGAAGGCAGCATGCTTCATAGCTCCACATAAAAGCCACTTTTGTGAAGCATTGGCAATCTTATTACCAACTGCAGAACCACTACAAACTCTCCTGGGAGAACATCCGACCTGCTATGAGCCATTCAAATTCCAGGCTAAAATCAATTTGATGGTGTTTTTTCATTGAGGTCCCAGAAGAGTCTTGGAAGAAATGACGTGAAAATTCTGCAAAGAATCAAGAGACAGGCTAACATCTAACGATTTTACTCCTGTTTATGGCAGATAAACCTGCAGGAGCTAATAGTGGACAAATTAGCGAGATGAATGAGCCAGTTTCTTGCAGTGAATGTCAAGGATTTTTCTGCCTACACGAAGCAAAACTCACATTTTGGCCTTTTCACCCTCTTTCTAATCTTCTGGCTCACTCTGTTCAGCTCAGTGAATCTTTGGATTCCACTGACACACACATTCACACATACATGCAAGGCCAAAGCTCCGAAGAAGCAGAGTTCTTCATGTCTGCGGATAAGCTGACACGAACTACAAATTCATATGTCACCTAAATCCCCCTGGTAAGATCTGCAGGTTGGTCGGCTACTCTAACTGGTTTTCCTCCTGTCTGTGTCTCCTTCTGTCTTTCATTTCTCTGTCTACTACAGGTGTCTTATACCAGAACAATCCACAGGCAAATGTAGTTAATACAAGCAAGAGACATGAAGATTACAATCGTCATTGAGCATACACATAAGGTAGATGTTTGATGTATTCATATATTTCCTAAAAGGATGCAGGTCTAAAATATGGATGAAAAGAATAATAGACTAATTTCTATTAGTGTTATAGTTCTATTCTCTGTTGTTAATTCTGTTAAAACATCTAAATCATCTTTTATCCTCAAATGTGTACATTTTGAAGTTACTCCCATGAGAAAACCTCTAATGGCCTTATAATAGCTTGTGTATGGGCGTTTTTTTTCCCTCTGATATATCAGTATACTAATTTGGCCCTGCCCACATCTCCACCTTCCAGCAGCAGCTTATCATTTCATTGGTTCCACGCAGCAGATGAAAATAGATGAGCTCATTCAAAGTACAAATCCTCAGCCATGTATTGATGGATGATTTTCCTCACACTGTGTCTTGTAACCATAGAAAACCAAATCTTTTGAACAAGTTGTGGGACTTAGAATAATAGCTAGCTAAATATGCTTATCTCTGGGTAGTACAGTATATGATTAATTATTCATGGGGACTTTAAAAAGAAAGCCTTTAGTGAACTATAATGCCGCATACCTGGTAGCTCACGAGATAGGTTCTCTCTCATCTTCTATTTACCTAATGGTGGTGGCGGTTCACTAACAAGACATAAACAGACCACAAAAAAATCAGTTTGTGTTTATTCAGAGCGGTTTGGCAGTAAAACTGTTATCCTTGGCTTTCCATGTGTACCTGTGCATGGGAAAGAAACAGCTGCAGCAGGTGCACTGTTACACACCAACACACCAAAATGATATAAGAAGACTTTCATATTGGTTTATTGAGGTTTAGAAAAAAGCACTAATTTCCCCCAGTTGTGTATAAGTCTTTATCTGTACGTACAGATGTCTGTGTCTGGATTCACTGCTATGAACAATACCAACTGATCAGACAAACATAAATTGAGTGACATGAAAACATTAAAAGGCAGTATTATCAGACAGAAAAAAGAAACTTGAAATAAAAAAATGATTCACAGCTCTGCGCCTACAGGGACACAGACAAGAGGATTATAGATTTTTTTTTCTTTTTTTACTGGTTAGGAAAGAGAATAAAAGGCATTTTTTATTTGACTTATTTTCGTAACAAATAAACCCACATCAAACCTTTTGAAAGTTGAAAAACTCAAACAAAATTATGCACTATGGCCTTTTATACACAATAGTCTTTCATCCCTTGTCACTTCGGATTTGTCTGAGTGACACAAAGGAGTGAAAGTCACATTGTGTTTGACTTTTTGTGACAAGAAATGATTAACCAACATCATTCAAATCACAAGTCAAATAATGTGCTCCCACAACTCTCATACCTCTCCCAATACTCAGAAACATATCACACACAAACAAAGCCAACAAATGCAATAAAAAATTGACATCCATGGATCAGCCTGACTCGAGCCAGCATTTTGAACTGAATTAATCACACAGCTTTCCTATTCTCCCCCACAAATCCTTGCAATTGTTTTCAGTAACCCCACAGTTACATCTCTGATGAGTGAGGGGAACTTTATGAGCTTTATGCTTCACAAATAGATCCACTGTGTGGAATCCAGGCAGAGTAATGAAGAGAAGGACAAACAGGAATCACTCTCAGTAACAATAGTTTATTCTTCTACCTGCATATGTCTCACTTTTCTTTATCCTCTGTTATGGTCTTCCTGTGTGGAAATAAACAATAAGATCCCAAGCATTCCTTTGTTCTGCTACAAATTAAAAATGAAAACTTGCTCACACAAGCCAAAATGCGCGCTTCTCTTTGGGGAATTGCACCACGCAAGAGAAGAAAACATTGGCCATCTGTGGGCCACTCAAGCACTCCCTGTTTACCAGCTCATCAGAGTCTGACAGCTACAGCCTGTACAACAATGATGCCAACAACTTTGGTGAGAAATCTTTCAGTCATGTACCGTGTGTGTGCGTGTGTGGGTGTGTGATTGAACTCTGTTGAATTTCTGTTTAGCAGGAGAAAAAAAACAATGAGATGGACGAAATAAGCCATTCTTCAGGAGCTGTCCAGTGCTGAAACCATATAAGGAGCCCACAGGGAGCATTTTGTTTTCTGAGGATTAGCTAAGACAGGAAAACACAGACATAATGGTAAAATAAACAGCTACATAGTATTTACTTCATCTCTGGAGTGCTGTAGGAGGTGAGTGATAGAGATGCAATCCAGTTCTACTGCCACGCCAACTGACATTAACAAAGGAGGCTTTGAATCTAACTAGTGAGACAAAGAGGAAGGAGAGAAAAGGTAGATGAGCAGAAATCCACTTCAACACCTCATCTACCCCCAATCACTGAAAGATACTCGACTCTGCTCCCGTCATTAATTCAGCAGACAAAAACTGTTACCAGATGTCATTATTTATTTATTGTATTTAACAGGGAAAATGCTTCCTTTGAATAATACATTTGGTGGGAGAGGGGTGCAGAGCTGGGTTTGGGGGTGGAGGGGTGACTGATGAATATTAACGAGCTGTGTCTGGAGGGACTGTCGTAAGCTACCTTTTTTTCTGCCTCTGTGCCTCCTGGGCTTTGTCTACTCAGTCTCTGACCATGATGGCCCAGCTGCGCTGCTCATTTGCTTGGCTCTACGTGCAATGGCTAGTTCACCATGGCAAATGCCAGACTATTATATCATTAGCCAAGGCAAACCTAGCAGCAGCCCCACTTAGGTTCTGCTCCATCTGCTTGGTGGCATCGGGTTGGTGCAAAAGAATGGACGCATAGCTGTCAGTCAAGCAGACTGACGTGCCCTGGCGAGCAAAGGTAGAGCCTTCATTAAGGTGCTGAAACAACTCTTAAGGGAAAGGAGATGACAAGTGGATTGCACTGGAAATGGGATCTGTGGTCATGTGTGCTCAGAAAGCAGAAAGTGGACACCGTTGTAGTCATTTACAGCCAGAATAAAATGAGTGCCCAGGCTGCAGTGTGGGTTTTCACTGCTTAATTGGATCAGAGTTATCAAGTCTATAAATTAGTCCCTCTTTGCATGGCATCCCCCTTCCCCCCTCTACTACCATGGACAATAACCCTGAATCTACTTGTATGCAATGAGCCTTCAACTAGGGGTTTTCAGCTAAAATGCAAGAGAGTTTCCCACTGTAGACTTACAATGATCATTGCCAGCTATTGGCCACAGTAGGATCACAGCTGACTAATAGTGCTACATTCTTCCAACTACAGGTTTTCAAGCTGGAGGCTTTTACCAGTCAAACATCCAAATCCAAGTCACGAGATCCTCTTTTCAGATATCTGCAGTTGCTTGGCTGTGCTTCTTTTTCTCTCAGTGTCATGCCATGCCAGGACGGCTTTGTTTCTTTAAGCATAGCAAAAGGTTCATTGTAGGAATATTAATAATTAAATCCAGTATCCCATTCATTTGCTTGGATGCAACTCAAAACAACAGTTGAATTCTTGCCAATTTACATCTTCTGCTACAAGTGTCTGCACTAAGCTGAGTGCAGCCAGCCAGAAAAGACATATTATTGAAATATGTGACAACGCAACCTCGTGCAAAGAGCTGATAATTCTGTCAAACTGCCTCAGGCTTTTACCTTCTTCTCTCACTCCTCATTTCTGTCTCTTGTTTCCCCCTTTCCCTGCATATTTCTGAGATGTGATGACAACATTTCTATGCTGCTTTTGGCTTTGACCACACTTGGAGTGGAGCCACTAAGAAGCGGTGAACCTCTCTCTGAAGGAATATTGTTCATCTATTGTAATGCCTCATCACACATAAAATGTGAAAATGGGAGCAGTGAACTGGCAATAGCACAGAAAAGAACACCTCTTTAGAGAACAATGATGATAGCGGCAGACTGTGATCCAGTGCAAGAGTGATGAATAAGAGTCCAAACATGGCGAGACGAGAGAAAGAAAAAGAGACTGAAAAACAAACATAGAGATCCTCTGCAAAATGCATAAGAGCAGAAAAAGCAGGAAGACTCGAGAGGCAGCAGAAGGACTGAAAGAAGAGTTACATGTGGGGCCACATCTTAATCATGCAATAGGAGCTAATGATGTTTAACAAGTTGACAAGAACATTTTATGTAAAGTAAGTCAAATAAATAATGTTTGCTTTTAATGGCTTTGCTGAATTACTCTGTCAATGCCCAGAATAAATATACAGTAGAATATACCTGTGGGATAAATTATAGAGGGATAAAATATCAAAGGAAAATAAGTGCAGGATCAATTCTGCCAAGGACAACTTGTACCAACTCTAGATAGGTTGTTTGTGTGCCTGAATGTGTGTGAAAATCTGAGACAAACAGTAAGCACAAGACAGGTAAAAAAAAACAGACAAGGAAGGGAGCTAGTAACCATTTCACAAACTGCTTGGTTGAATCCCGGCTTAATTTCCCATGGGGTCATGAGCAACTCCCCTCCTTCGCTTACTGCCATGCTGTCTGAGATGCTGCCATACACTCGTTAAAATTAAAGTCGAGGAAAAGCGCAGCCCAACACCGCTTTCTATTCCATCCTTGACAACATACCTCACTGTGAGATAGCCGACTAAAAGCCATGTTGTGGTGCATGTGCATGACTGTGGGGAACAGGATGTATTCAGACCTTTCCACTTTTCCAGTTTGTAACCTAAAAACCAAAAAGTTTCTTCAGACTGATATCATTTATGGAACAATTTGGCAGAGTGCAAGTGCGATCTAAGATAATGTCTCAGGTTTACCTGTTTGCTTTGCTGACAGCATTGCCTTGGCTTCCCATTGACTTTCACTTAATCCAAAAAAACTGCCTTTTTCCCTGAAGCTTTACAGACGAAAAAATAAGGAGTCAAGCGGCAGGCAAATGATAATACAGATCTAAATTCTATATTGTCCCGGCTGCAATGTAAAACATATTTTAAGTGGATTCACATGAGCAGCTTGTTAAAAGGGAGAACAAAATAAAAAGGGAATGATGCTTTCATTATCTATCAGCAGATGCTGCATAATTAGAGTATTTGCAGAATACAAAGAGACAGAAAAAAGCCAGAGTTCTTGTGTTTGAATCAGCATCCTTATTTACTTTGATAAGATCAGATCCCATTTAAAACTTAAATAAATCATGAGAAATTTACCATACAAAAATCAGCCACATGAAAACCATAATCAGCAGCATTTTTGATCAGTGAGGTCACACTCTTACACTCTATGCACTTTTGTAGTCTCATGCACCTGTACTTCTGATCTTAGCCACAGATCTCTGTCTTTGTCCAGCTCATCTCCAGTTAATTGTTGGTAAATACTGTGGGAGCATCATCTATAAAACACCCTTCCCTTCTTGCGAATGTAAGGGTAAACCAACACTTGACTGACCCTAACCTGAAATCCCGACTGAGAAGAAACAAAAAAGAGAAAGAGGGGGAAACAGACAGAGAGAGAGAGGGGGGGGGGGATAAAACAACTCGCCTTCACCTTTTGAATGGGGTGACGTCCAGTCCAAGAGAATGTAGAGCGATGCTGCAGCTTTACAGGAGCGCTGCTGTGATACTGTGCAGGTGGTAGCGCCACGGAGAGGGAAGCTGTACCATCTAAGGACGCGTAAAAAGCCCCCGCAAGTGCGGATGAAAACAACGCAGTTGTGGGAGTCAAACTGGGAGACAAACACCGGGAAAGGAGCGCGATGCTTCGCGTGCGGTGAGCCCGGACCTCGAACCGAGCCTGTGCGTCTTTTGGAGACGAGTCGAGGAAGCAGCCGCGATGTGTGGATGAGCGCCAGCCAGAGTGGTGCTCACCTCTCCAGCAGCTGAGCGCTACTGAACAAAAGGGTGCTGCGAGGGATCTCTATTCAAATAGCAGGAGAGGAGAGGAGGAGGAGGAGGAGGGAGCGCGGGGAGGAGGAAGGTGTTTGAATGTTTGGGGAGGATGCCTTTAGTGTTTAGTATGGAATAAAAACGGAAGTTTCTGCAGAACAGCGCGTAAAACACGCCCAAAAACGCTTGATATACTGATTAGCTGATACATTTATCATTTTTATGGAGACCGCATGATGACCAGCTGAATTGCGATTGATTAATTATTTGATGTCTTAGGTTTTTGATGCTCTATTATCCTGATCCCTAGAAGTAATTTGGGGTGGATTGGGAGGCAGTGGGTTTTGGTTAAAGACGTAATTTGGCATCTCTGTGATTCTGTGGGCTTCACAATCTCGTTTGGCCTTTGTCTGAGCGCGGTAATTAATGACCTTAGGGGAAGAAGTACCTTGTTTGGCTGTGTAGCAGTGACCTCGACCTGAGATTTGCCTTCACTAGGCAAGCAAGGCAATCAAATTGGATTAATGCACAAACTGCCCTGGGTTTAATTGGCAGACTTAAACGGCAAACATTGAATCAACATTTTTCACCTGATTGAAAATCTGCCCTCAGAGGTAGTTCCTATGAAGTATTTGCATAATGACTCTGAAAATAAACTTTACTATTGTGTAAAAAAAGGGAGAAAAAAAGAAGAGACACTCGTTTCAAACTGTTTGCAAAAGTGGTGTTTGTATACATCCATTTATACAATGGCACTAAGAATGAGCCTCCACTTTGTTGGCCAATAGATGAAGAATAATGATCTCCCATGAGACGCAATGCCCGTGCAGGAAGATGAATGCTTTGTTCAGCACAGTTGTAGCTATAATTTAAGCATAGCTGGGGTAGCTTGCAGAATTGTTTGCTGGTGATGATTTTCTTTTATTCAAAAAATTCATTGATAAATTGATGATAGATTATATACATATATATATATACATATATATATATAGATAGATAGATAGATAGATAGATAGATAGATAGATAGATAGATAGATAGATAGATAGA
>JBBBVU010000015.1:22271788-22285674 GCA_037177055.1 Atherinosoma microstoma | reverse complement strand
GATAGATAGATAGATAGATAGATAGATAGATAGATAGATAGATAGATAGATAGATAGATAGATAGATATAGATAAACTTGAAAAGGTATTGATGGAAAACCTTTTCAAGTTTAACATTTTGATGTTATGATGTTATCTAGATGTTATCTAGTTATCACACCACAAGTAAAACTGCATCATGACATTGCATCCACCATCTTCGTTTCAGGGTTTTTGACTTTGTAAAGATGGTCAAACATTGAGTCATTATAAAAAGATGAAAGTCAAATAGGAAGGAATACAGTTGTCAATTTTTCCTGAGGCTGCTGGGAAAAATATTACGAAAAAAATCTGTCAGCCTTAACATCTGTTATGTCTTTGACACCGAATCTGTTTTACATTACCTTCTAATTACTTGTAAGTCACAAGATAAACTCTTGTACTGTTGGACAACACTGCTTCTGGTGTCCACCACAGCCAACAACAAGAAATAAGTAAATGATCCAACACCAATTCTAAAAGATTTTAATCTTTTCGAATCCCAAAACTCATTACATAATGTGCAACAATAATGTGAAATCCTTCATTTAATCTACAGTCAGATAATGAACACAGAATTCCTATTTTAGAGGACACAATTAAACATGTATGTTTTCATGTTCCATCAGCCCTAAAGGGCTGATAGTGACTTGAGAACATATTCAACTGGTCTGAAAGTTACCAAAGCTGTTTTTTAACATAACCTCTAATCCAGCAGTTTAATGCTCAAGGTAGAATTGGATCCTTTTTTATTTATTTATTTGATAATACATTGTTTCAACACTGTAGATAAGTCAAAAATGCAGAAAAACACGCCAAGAGCCCATTAAGGTAAATTTCAGTTGCAGTTATAGTGAAGAGGAATCAACTTTTCAGACTTTTCTTTCCCATCACCTTCAAGTCCAAATAAAGTCTTAACCTTATCTAAGGAACAGTAAATGATATGTCCAAAAATTTGAGCCAAGTTTCAAAGGAACCTATGCAGAGGGAGGAAAGGTGATTAAAAATACCGCAGTGGTATTTAAAGAGTAGTTCAAGCTGACCTCATCTGATGTATGTCATTAGCCTATGTAAATAACATGCTGACAAAGTATAACTTGAACCTGTGTGAAACTACCAGTAAGTTCAGATGCCCTCAAATCTTTTGGCTCACTCTTCTGGGGATGAGGAGCTTGACACTAAACCCTGCTTTAAAAACGGTGTAAAATCTTAGCCAAGGGGATAACTAAAATGCCATACACCGTAAAAAGACATAGACATTTTATCCTATGAGCAAAAATGTGTAAAAGGAACAATATTGTAAAGTATATTTTGGAAATAACATCAAACAGAAAGAAATTAGAGATGCTATTATGTATGATCACCCTCTAGTAATCTACTTGAATGGTTGCATTCTGTGTGGTTTGCAGTTTATTCAAAGCTTTGAGCGAACAGAAAAAGACTATTAGCTGAACTTAAAGGAATTAAAAACATTAAAAAAAGTTAAACAATTATTCACTGTAATCCTTTGAGTCACCGTCCATTAAATCCTGGTTACAAGGATTTATTATTTTCATCGAAGCTAGAGAAAATTAAATTCAGTCGAAGACGTCGTCTTGAAAAATTTAACTCTTTACTGGAATTCATTGTTAAATTATGTTTATAAACTACCATCTTCTATAATATTTTCATGATATTATAACATTTGGTCACTCCCATGATCTTCTTTTATTCTGGCTGGTTCATGAACCTAGGCAGCTTGATAACCAATCAATTAAACTAATAGAACCACAAACAGCACAGTAATAATGATAGAGGAAAGAAAAAGGGAAAGAAATATATGTACTGTATATATCTCCCAACTGTGTATATGTTTATATTTCAATTGTTTTAATTATATTTAAAATGCACAATTTAAATAAGATAAGATATAATTAGGACTGCAAAATTATATGTTGTTGCTATTTTTTTCTTTCTGTTCTTTATTTTGTCTTTATTTTATTTCCTTGGGTTTTTGTTCTTGTCTTTTGTTTTTGTTTGTTTTTGTTTGTTTTTTTGTTTTTGTTTTTCTTCTGTGTACCAACTTACTTTCACATTTATACTTTTCTTTATTTAGTTTGGGAGTGTGTGTACGTTTATTTCTTTTCTTTTCATTAGACTCTGGCGCAACATATTTACAAATTGAGATGGGAGGGGGGTTAGAGATGTAGATATGGGAGGGGAGAAAAAAATTATAATGTTACCTGTGTTGGATGCATTGTCAATTGAAATGGAAAAGAATAATAAAAAATATCTTTAAAATAAATCAAATAAAATCTAAAGAGGAAGTGAAAACTATATGAGGGAAGAGAAGTTTCCTGTCACTAATGTGGCAATCTTCACCATCTTGTCCTTTTTCTTCCTTTAATGTGTATATATGTTTTTGGAATGACAATTTATTTCTTGTTTTTTAAGCAATGTTACTCATTGTGAGAGTATATACAGTATGCATGCTTAGAATACTCTCACCTATGGGTTACAGCAGATGTATACAGCACAGGGGTTTTGGAGGCATCAGTTGATGCAATAAAAAACATCAGGCAACATTAAAGGCCACTTATGTGGAAAAGACTTAAGACACATCACCACATGTCCACAGATAATTCATTAATGGCATAAATTGCCTGACTGCTAAAGTCCTCTTCCTATTTAAAGCAGCTCTTAAGAGTTACACTTAAACTAATGTTGGCTGAGTACTCGGGATGGTACTCAGCTTTAAATAATGTTCTCCAGTGATTTTTTTTTTTTACACCATTTCAGAGCCACAAACCATATAAACTTGTACTTATCAGATCACATATACATGCAGAGTCTTCAAATAAATGTCTTACTGCTTCTTTGTCAGTCTTCTTTCTTTACTTCTCTATTCTACCATTAACTGAGATAATCCTGAGCATGCAGTGCAGGAGCAAATAAGAATTATCCCCAGATTTTATAGCTGTGATTAAATATGTTTATCCTAAATAGCAACTGCATTATGTTTACATTAAACATATATTTGATTTACAAACTGACACTATAAGCAATGCTTTGCTTTGAAGTGTCCCCTGGAAAGAGTTTATCACATTGTGATAATACCTTAATTAGGCGAGGCGTGAGAGAAATGACTCCCTCGAGAACTGGCTTCTTAAAAACACCGTCCAGCCACCCCTGAATCCCAACGGAATCATTGGAAAGAGCAGAGAAATTTATTTGGAGTCAAGTTTACTTCTACTTTCTTGCTTGCAACAGCTCTGCTTTTTCGGTTCTGTTCCTCAGAGAAGTAGCAATCATGAAGCACAAATCAGTTTTAATAACAGAAGAGTCTTTTACATTCCCTGGAAACTCACTGGGAATATTTCCAGATATCATATACTGTATGAGGGAACATCTAGAGTAAAATCGTCAAAATGGTCCCATTGATTTTGAACCCACATGCGACTTATTTGTTAAACTGCTGTTTGTTTTATTTCATTGAGCAAGTGGAAATGAAGGACAAGGTCTGCAGACAAAGAGATGTCCAGGCAGATTTCTGCCATCTTTGTGTATGCTTTTAGATTCTCATCACAAGTGTTCTGCTCTCTCTGCACTCTCAGTCAGACATAAAAAATTGTGTGTATTAACTGACTGCAGTTCAAAATAAACCAATAAATTAGACTTATCTTTAAAACAATTACTCAATCCTAAGCTGACCACAATGATGAAGAGTTTCTTTTACTGTTTGCCAAGCTGTCTCACTCCCTTCTTGTCACATACCACCTTCTTTGTCAGGACACCTCACATCGGATTGCAATGCACAAAGTACCCTCAGGTGGTTAACATTGTGAAAGGGTGTATTAACCCTTAGATCCCCGAAGGCTCCAAATGTGGCTCTAATGTGTAAAATATACTGTATTTTACAGATTTTGTCAAATCTCACAAGTGTTCCCTTTAGTATGACATCAAAAGTATTCAAAAAACACCTTGGGTGTGTCTCAATCAGCACACTAGCACACTTTCGAGCACTACATTTGAGTGCATCATGCGTTTACAGGCAGATTTGAGCAAAAACTCAGTGCACTGAAAGTACCCGGATGCTGCCCTAAAAACAGACGCCATATTGGCGACATAGAGCAAGGGGTGAGACTTATACTGACGTAGTAGAGTTAGGACAGTAAATATTAGCAGTTTTTAGCCAGTTTAGCAGACCTAAATAGGTTATATGTGCTAGAAATGATTAATGTTATAGTTAGCGGACGTTTATTTGGTGGATATTTTTGACGAGCTGGAGAGTCGCGGACAAATGCCGGTTTGTCACTATCGGTAAGTGCAGAACGTCAGTACTCCATTTGCGTCAACACTTATCCACAAAAGCAATCTACAGAAGTAAGTGTGCAGTGCGCACTACGTTTCAGTGTACTTACGTATTGAGACACAGCCCTTGAGGAGATGGTCATTTTCCTAAAAGAATGCATTGTCGAGCAAAATAGGCTTAGGTAAAAGCAAATACCCCTATCGTCTTCACGAAACAGGCAAGTTTGGTGCTTAGAACTGTCATGGTTTCTGTTGTCATTAATCTCCTACATGTTTCAAGCCCCTCATTGCATTTCCGAATTTAACATCCTCGTCTTTTTTTCTTCCATCTTAGCGCTTCCTACCTGAGACACAAGCAAAGGAGGTGAAGCAACCAGCTAATTCAGAATCGAGGTGATCCATGTTAAAGATTGGTTATCTAAACAACTATCGACCCATAGCCCTGACCCCAGTAGTTAAGAAGTGCTTTGAGAGGCTGGTCATGGCCCACATCAAAGACTCCATCGACGTCACTGTGGATCCCCTCCAGTACGCCTACGGGAAGAACCGCTCTATGGATGACCCCATCTCATCAGTGGTCCACATAACCCTCACCCACCTGGAGAGCAGAAACTCCTACGTGCGTCTGCTCTTCCTGGATTTCTCCTCTGCCTTCAATACCATTATCCCACAGACACTGGTACAGAAGCTCTCCGCCCTTGGTCTGAGTCACACACTGGGGAACTGGGTCCTGGACTTTCTGACCAACAGACCTCAGACTGTCAGGATTCACAACACCACCTCCTCCTCCATCACCCTCAGCACTGGTTCTCCTCAGGGCTGTGTGCTGAGCCCCCTCCTGTTCACTCTGCTGATGTATGACTGCTCGGCGAGACATCCTAGCTGTAATATAGTGAAATTTGCAGATGACATAGCAGTTGTGGGACGCATCAACAACAACGATGAGTCGGAGTACAGAGAAGAGGTGGAACACCTTGTGCAGTGGCGCGGAGGAAACAACCTCTAATGTGAGGAAGACCAAGGAGATGGTGGTGGACTTCAGAAGGGACAGGCGCCTTACTCCCCCCCCTGCACATCAGAGGAGTAGCTGTGGAGGTAGTCTCCAGCTACAGGTACCTGGGTGTGCACATAACCGAGGACCTTACCTGGAACGGCAACACTTCCCGGCTGGTCAGGAAGGCCCCCCAGCGCCTCTACTTCCTCAGGAAGCTGCGGTGAGCCGGACTTGGGAGCTCAGTCCAGAGGAGCTTCTACCACTGTGTAGTGGAGAGCGTCCTCTGCACCTGCATCACGGTGTGGCACGGCAACTGCACCACTGCTGAGAGGAAGGTTCTGCAGAGAGTGGTAAAGGCTGCACAGAGGACCATGGGGAGCAGCCCTCCCACCACCTCAGACCTCTACACTGCACGATGCGGGGGGGGGAGGGCTCCTCCGCATCATAAAGGACTCCACCCATCCAGCACAAAAACTTTTTCCAATCCCCCCCTCAGGCAGGTGGCTGAGGAGCATAAGGAAAAAGACCACCAGGCTCAGAAACAGCTTCTTCCCTGCAGCTGTTAGACTGCTTAACTCTAGCCATACCCTGTAGACCCCCCACCCCACCTCTGAACTCTAGCCATGCCCTGTAGACCCCCCACCCCAACTGACCCCACCCCCTACAAACAGACCTGCACTACAAACACTTTATCCACCAAGTGGAATACCTGTCCATCACAAGTGCAACATCACAAGTGCAATATTTCAGACTTCTGATCTACCTCTTACCTGCACATGCTTGCACATGCATATTTATGCTGCACTTGCTAATCTGGCTTCTTTATTTTTCTTTTTACTTTTATATAAAATGTTCAGCTTATATTGTATTTGTATTTAGTCTATTTATTCTGTTTCTTATTCTATATTTTATATTTTACTTATCGCTCATCTTTTATGGCTTAAACTGGGACCTGAGTACTAATTTCGTACCAGAAACATGTAAATGTGAGCTAGTATGACAATATGTTCCTTGAATCCTTAAATCAATGTTAACCAAATATGACACATACAACTGCAAATTCAGACCATTGTTTTGTTGTAGCACATCTTTATTTTGTTACTTCTGTCAGATGAGCATTGACTATGGAAAATGAATGTTTCGCAATCCTGGTCTTTGGGACACCCTGCCCTGCATGTTTTACAAATTCCCAAATCCAGCGTGCCTGATTCAGATTGATTGAACTGCTCATTATGTTCTTTGAGGGACCCCCCTCAGGATGGAGACTCTGCTGCCAATGCTGAAGGACACAGAGGAGGAAGATGACCTTTGTTCCCAAAGCCATCCTATTCCTCAACTCTTCTCTTCCCCCAAAACTCACTGCACCAGAACCCATGCATCCACCTGTCTAAGACCCCACACCCACCTCCCCTCACCCACACACCAATCTCACAACACACACAACCCATTATAATCTGAACTGGATTACACAAACACCCAACTCCACTGTTTAGTGACTTTGCACAGCTGATATGCCCATAAGTAAATGTATGTACAGCCCACTTTATTTTCATATCTATCTATCTTAATTGCTCTTTTTCCCCTTTGTCGATCTAGTGGAAAACTGTCTGTGTGCTTTTAATTGTCCCTCTGGGACAAATAAAGTATTTTGAATTTAATTGAATTCTTTGTAAGCCTGCTAATGAGCCATTTATTTCAGTCAGGTGTGTTAAAGTACAGAAACATCTAAAACATGGTAGCCAGGAGATCCAAAGACCAGGGCTGTGTCCGAATGTCCACCCTAACCCCTAACCCCTCATTCACTACATAGGGCAGCTCTACATAGCACACTACATAGGGCACTCATTCTGTTGGTGATTTTGACACGAAGCTGACTACTTTCTCCACACCGCAGATCACGTGACTACCAGCTGTCACCACGGCAACCCTGGACTCCGTGAATATATCGTTCTAAATCAAATCCCAACTCTTTTGAGAAAACATATCCTTAAATTGTGTTTTATTCTTTCTTTGTTGCAGATCTATTCATATAATATGAATGCTCTTAGGGTTCATTTTAACCTACTTTGATGTCCATGACACTCCTTACCTGATGCAGCATGTTTCATCGGAGAAAGGGTGGCAGTTAAATTTTAGCATCTTCTTACTGACACAAATTGAACTAATAATCATAAAAATAGGAAAACAACAGCAGATAAGATGGATGGGGAGAATACCGCTTGTTGCGTTAGCAAGTCATCACGTTAGCTCCTGCCCGCAATGCATTGTGGTCTATATTGACCCGTCTAGGGACCATCGATGCTCACTACTTTTCAAGATGCATTGTGGGTCATTTTGAGTGCGCTACTTTTTTCTCCCTGGACATTCGGACACCCCTACAAAATGGCGTGACCCTAAATGGGGCACTTTGTAGGGAATAGGGTGCACATTAGAACACAGCCCGGGATTAAGAAACACTGATCAGTCTTCATCATGATCCCCTGCTGAAGATGATAGGATATTCAATGTCTTAACAATTTTGCATCAACATTATTTACAGGAATAATTTTCCACAATGAGTAGATGCATTAAAAAAAAAAAGATTCCTGAACCTCTTCTCATCATTACTTTGGAGAAACTCTGTCTCTCTAAGGTGTTCTTTTGATATCAATCAAGATGTTAACCAACTGCCAGTTAACGTAATTGTTTTTCCCCATATTCATTTCTATTTCAAGTTACTATGTGGAATAAATGTGCCATGCCCCCTTCAAATGGTATAAAAATACTTCTGCAAAGGATACAACTGTGCAACCTCTCTTATAGCTCCTCCTGCAGCATCGTCTTTCATCCAGGTGCCTTGTACGAATTTGAGATATCCTTCAAAGTTTGCAGCCTTAGATCAATTTCCTCAGCATAAACGCAAGGATGGAGGGGTGAAGAGACAACGGGGCACAAATGATACAAATAAGCCTTTAGTGTTTACCTTTTCCCTCTATGTCCTTTCTTGTCTGCTCCCCTCTGTTGTTTATGTGTGCATTCTGTGTCTTATTTCTTACTTATCCAGTGTGTCTCCAATGTTATTGCCTTCTCCCTTTGTGTTTCTTTTCCATTCTTTTGATTGCTTGCTCCATCCTTGTTAGTTTCACCTGTCCCTTGCCTGATTGCCATGCAGCCCACAACCTTACCTGTCTCTTTTCCCGTACATATTCTCACCTGGTTTCCCTGTTCAGGTCTGCTTTGCTCTTGGAGTTCATTTGTTTCAGATAAGTTTGTTTTGGATTAGTTTGGTGTTGTATGGATTTAATTAATCATTCCCCTGAATTCATCAGCCATCCTTTGTTAGATTTGTTTGTTTCCTGAGGTTGTTCCTGCAATTTCTATTAAAGTTCTTTCTTTTAAACTTCTATTAATCTTTTTTCTACAACCCCCCTGCATGTTTCTATGTCCAGATTTTGGGTCTTCTCAACTGCAAACCAAGTATGAAGAGTACAAACTAGTTTGGGTGCTCAAACCTGACAAAAAGATTAATGGTAAACCAATCAGAGACATAATTGTTGTTACACAGGACTCATAGCAGAGATGAGACTCATTGTCATGGGTGGAATTGAGTGGAAAACAATGTTCTGATAGAAGAGATGAACTACATTTCCAGAAAAAGTCTGACAACTACTCCACCATTATCCCACCAACCTCTTAATAAGGACTTGGGAAACAAATGTTACTTTTTAAATACATTTATTGCTTAATGTTATCTTTGTTTGCAATCTTAATTCAGAGTAATATTATAATAATCAGATCCAGACAGAGTGATTAGAAATGTCATTAGTTTTGCAAGTTCAAACCAAATAAAAATGGACTTCCAACCATTAAATAAACTTGTGCGTCAGACATTCTGAATGTGTAATCTGCTTATCTGAGTACAAAACTGAAGCAAATCAAACCTCCATAAAACACTGTGTGAGCCAGAGGTTGTAGACTTTACTTCTGTCCTACTTGATTGCAGAAACATCCAATATTTATTTTTACAGTGTTCTATTTTCATTTTAATGGAACATAATTAGCCACCAAATAGCATTTAAACTTCAGAAACTGTTCAATTATAACATTAACATATAATAAATTGACATATAATTTGATTATAAAGCCATCAAAGAAAATATAAAAAAGATCCTGACTGATCTGATATTAATCAGTATCACCAAAAAGTTTAATGATAAATATGAAGCCTATATTATTGTTCCCTGCTGTGACAGTGGAGGACCCAATAATACTACTGCTATTATGCCTGAAGAGGCTAATATCATAAACATTTTACAAATTGCATATTTAAACTGTAACACAAACAAGTTTTTTACTGGAAACAAACTGACTCAGCTGAACTCAAACCCTCTGGTCTGCCTGGACTTACTGCAAAGTGAATGCTGGCTTTTGACAATCAAACGCATCAACAAACAGCTGCCGGAGGCAATTGTTGTTAGGTTTTGTGTCTTTGCCTCTACCAGAGGACTCAGCATGGTTGTTTTAATTTTCTCTGAAAACTGAACCCCCCTGCTGCCACATGACAGACTAGAATTATCAGTGTCACTTCAGTGCTCGCTGTGTTTCGCAACTCTGCGAACACTGAATTTTGGCAAATAAGAAAAAAAATCATCCTGACAAGATTTGTTTATTAACAGAAATGCAGCACAGCATGGATGTGAAAACAGGGTTATTTTGTGGCAATGCCATAATCATGTAGCCCTTCAATATGTGCATGTCACAGTGTATGTGCATGTAATCATAGTTCATAAGACATTTATTATTCTTTTTGTTTTGTTTAGTGTTTTTTACTTCAAAGCCTTTGTAATGACATGCACTGGAAATTAGCAGTAGCTATGCTGTGATGTGTTGCTATTTAGTTATTGTTTAGCTCTCTATCTCAAGGCCGTTCTCCTTCTACAAAAGACAATAAATACAATAAAATGAAAAATCAATCCACAAAGTCTTTGATGCATTGACTTGAAATTTGTTCCCTAAATGGAAAATAATATTTTGTACAGCTACTGTCTATGTTCTCTTGCTCCCTATTAGCCTGAAAAATTCATGCATTTAAATTGTCATGGAGATGGCACAATTTTAAATGAGTTGCATAACCATCCTGACAAACTGATGCTAATCTGCATATGGTTTGGATGCACACTCGTACCAGCTGCCTTCATTTGGAGAAAACTGAAACCTGATGTGCATTTGGGCTGAGTAAACAGCAAAAACAATGGTAAGAGAGCATAGAGTAGAGCATTTTAATGTCTCTTTGTGAGGCCACATCTACCACACACACATAACCATGTCAAGATAACTGGATTTTTTATAAAAGGGTTTGGGCTATAAGCTCATTGTATGTTTATAGTCATTTTTTTCAGCCTGTTTGGTTAGTACTACACAGTGAGAAAAGCAATAACAAACTTAAATACAGTAAGAGAGCAGCAGAGCATATTAGGAAAGTTTCCAGTTGTTTGTGCAAATAAATCTAATAATGATTAAAAAGAGATTTAAAAAAAAAAAAGATTATGGGCTTTGGTTGTTTTGTGCACCGTTAAAGTTAAGGATCATTGATGAACAACTAAAAAAGCTAAGAACTGTGAATGCATGCCTGGTGAATATGAATACTTGTGTGTCATATGTTGGGGTAACCACTCTTTGGCAACTCAGGTCCTGCAGCTCAGTGACCCAGAAATGAATGACATTTGCATTAAAAGGCAATCAACACACAGCACTCAATCATTTACCATCAATAAGGATGACTGCCTGAATGAAGGGGTTAAATTACCTGATAGTGAAAATGAGATCATAAAATGGCAGAGGACTGAAGGATTGGAGGAGGACACAAAGAAAGGAGAGACACTGATGGGGTTTGAGACAGCAACATCGGGAGGGCCGTTAGGCACTGAGGAAAAAAGAACAGTCAGCAGACCAGAGAAGCTGTAAATGAGGGAGTAATGAAGCTGTGCTCGTGGGGGCAGGTGATCTATAATGAATGAAGCTGAGAGGGGAGGAGAAGCGAGGTTGTTAGCTGGCTTTGCTTGGTCTGTAAAAAACAGACATCCAATCACAGAGACTCCCTGGTTTGGTGTTTAATGATGTCCGCAGTCTGTGTATGAATGATACTAATATTGATTTTCTAACATGATTTTTGCAGCTCGCAGCAATATAGAAAAATTTCCCGATAAAACCAACTCATTTTGATGTTTCTGTTGTGCTCTTAAGGCACAGTTAAGTGGGTGGATTCAAGAATCAGATCAGCAGTTAGATTATGAACATAATATAGAATAAATTAATAATGTTGAACACTTATAATTGCACAGTTACTGACATCGGTCTCGGCCTTGGCTGGTCTAAAACTGTCTGAACCCATCAAAGTTTCTCCTACCATTCAAAAGCTCGCACTCAGATTTACAACCTTTCACAGAAATTTACCCTTATGTTTGTACCAGTTTGCATGGCTCACAGCACCTGCAGACTAAGGGATTCTGAATAATTGCTCATCACAAATGGACAGACATGCAGTCCTCTAAGAAGCTAACATTGCAGAGCAGCAGAGCTTTTGCAATGCGTTGACCAAATGCTAACTGACTGATGGCTATTTGCGCCAGGAAGGCCCAGTCACGATCTGTGGGTTTTTGTTCTTGTTCTATTGCACTCTTAGTTTCCAGTCTTGTCAATTTGAGTTCTGTTTTGTTTCCTGTTATATTTTATTGATTTTATCCCCTTTTATCTTCTGTTCACTTTACTTCCTGCTCCATGATTCTAGTTCCTCATTGTTACACCTGCTTTCGTTTTCAATTCAGTTCAATTCAATTCAATTCAATTCAATTCAATTCAATTCAATTCAGCTGTATTTGTATAGCTCCAATTCACGACATCATCTCAGTCATCTCAGGGCACTTCACAGACAATCAATTTGAGCCAATTTGTTGTCATCCAATCAGTATTCATACAAGCCAATTCATAACAAATAATAGCCTAGCTAAGGAAACCAACAGATTACATTGAATATTGACTTCGATCCAATCTCCCATCCTGAGCAAGCAAGGGGTGACACTGAAAAGGAAAAACTCCCTTTTAACAGGAAGGAAAAACCTCCGGTAGAACCCGGCTCATGGAGCTTGGCCATCTGCCTTGACCAGATTTTTTCAGCTGCTGCACATTTTGTGATTATTTCTCTGTGTATATTCTGTACATTTTCATGTTACTGTGTTTCAGTGTTTAGGTTTATGGATTACCAATAGTTTCTTGTGTTTCATTATCAAAACCTTCTTGGCTTCCTCTCCTCTGCAGTTGTTCTGCAAATGGGTGCATTTCCTCTCCTCATTCCCCTTGGACTCTGACAGGCATAACTTTGGCCAAAAACCACAAATTTAATAACAAACAGCATGAAGCACTAAAAATGTTGCCCACATCAGCTCAAAAGCATTGCCTGCAGCAATGTTTTAACAGCAATCTATATTCTTAATTACTCAGTTTTACATTGAATTTCTCTTCAAAGCTAATGAAGACTTTTCTGTGTCAGAGCAAGAAACCATCAAGAGGCACAAACATGTCCAGCTGTTCCGTATTTTCAGCAATGCCTTCATGTGGCAGTATAAAGCTGAAGCAGGTAGTTCTACTAAGCTGAGGTACGTTTGAGTCAGAAGGAACACAGTGAAGAGCAGAACATTCCCATGGAACACCGAGAGCTAAATGAACATGAAAAGGCATTTTAATGAAAGACAGAACAAGTGGCTTAAGATGCTAGCATAGTAGAGAGAAATATAGTTCAAATTAAATTACAAGAACATATGACATGGTCATCATGCCTGCAGCTTTTTCCTGACCATTCAAAAACATTGTATGGAAAATTGTCAAGCATCATGGACGCAGCTGATGAATCACAACTCAGCTTGAACCTGGCTGACTTAATTTGCTTGGAAATCATGAATATGGCATTTTGTTAAAAGCATCAATAAATTGTGTGATCAGTCTATTCTTAAATTGTCCTTAAGATTGTTTTAATTTTTATTTTCACTGTCAAGATTTTCAGATTAGAAACATTGTCTAACACTAGAATACATTTTCCTAAAAATGTAGGGTATAGAGTTTTCTCATCAACAAGTGTTACTTTTTCCACCATGGTCACAGAGATTTCATAAATGACACATTTCTTCAGACACAGTTCATAACAATAGCCTGGAGATGTTTTAACAATGTAAGCCAAACAGTTTTAAACCTTTTGTAGTAAACTCAACTAATAAGTTCTGGTGTTGTGCGAACCTAAATTAAGAGCGTAACTCAAAGCAGAATCTTAAATTCATCAAAGTTTGGATAGCTATTAAGGTACACGTGTGTATTTGAGTTGACAAAACAACTCATGTCAAGTTAAAAAAAATATCTAAAAGTTGAGGTAACTTATGTTCCCAAGTTGCCTCAACTTAATGGGGAGAGTAAATCTGAATAGTCATCTTAAGTTTATCCAACTTTTTACCCTTTTTACACATTTATTTATTTGATTAATTGATTATTTATTTATTTATTTATTTATTTATTTATTTATTTATTTATTTATTTATTTATTTATTTATTTATTTATTTA
>JBBBVU010000015.1:22231111-22247087 GCA_037177055.1 Atherinosoma microstoma | reverse complement strand
GCTCGCCCCCGTGCCCCACCCCCAGGCCTGGCTCCAGGAGGGGGCCCCGGTGACCCGCGTCCGGGCAGGGGAAACTTAGGTCCAATTTTTGTATTCATCATAAGGACCTTTGGGCCGCGCTTTGTCTGGTCCCTCCCCTAGATACCTGTTTGCCATGAGTGGCCCTACCAGGGGCATAAAGCCCCAGACAACATAGCCGCTAGGATCGACGGAACACGCAAACCCCTCCACCACGATAAGGTGGCGGCCCAGGGAGGGGTGAAAAAAATAAATAAATAAAATAAATAAATAAATAAATAAACAAACAAAAATAACTAAAATAAAATAAAAAACTGCTACAACAATAATTTCCCTCTCAGAGGGATAAATAAAGTACATTTCATTTCATTCATTTCATTTCAATATGTGGTCACCAAAAGCTAAATGTGTGAGGAAAACTGAAGAAAAGTTACGCAATATGGTAAAGGTTCATTTTAAAATATCAGAGAGAGCAAACATGCCAGAGAAACTGGGTGAAGAGAAACTTCTAAAACTGGTAATATCACACCTTTACATATTTTGCTCGGATTGCCTGCGGGGTTCATAAATTGCCTAAGTTACCATGGTGATATGCAGAAAGTGAAAAAGCAAGTAACTGCAAAGAAACTAAAAAGTCAGTCAGCATACCGCTACTCCTCCTTCTTTGTGGGACACAGCCGGGAAACAGGTGACCAAAACTCAGAGGAAAAAGAGAAACTGCTGCAGAGAGAACACCAACGATGAGTGCAAACATGTAGACTTCAGCTCCGTTAGTGACAAGAAGAGAAGATAATGCTGTATGTGAAGATATAAATATGTCATTGTCGAAAAATTGACCATAAGATTTGAGAATTAAAATTCAAGTTATTAGCCAGAAGAGAAATCCAACCTTTTTTTATCTTGTCACAGTCCTGAGGGAACAGTTTGGCATTTTGGGAATGTTAATTCTTCTTATGCTGGTCATTACACAATAAGACTCTCTCAAAACTGTCTGGTAAATATAAAATATAAATGCAACCTGCATCCTAATGACGTACTGATCATTTAAACATATAAAAAGGTGGGGAAAGCAACTAGCCTGTTCCTGCACAAAGGTTTTTTTTTAAAAAGAAACACCTACAAGTAGCTACCCCTTAGGCTCAGTTTTTTTTTTCAGTAATTTGTAGATTGAACCTAAAACTTGCAGTAAATGACACCTTGTAGTTCAATATGCAGGGCACACAACCTTATCCAAGCAACCTTACATAGAATTTCCCAGTCTCCGACTATTCTTGTAAGGGACACAAAAAGAGCACATGTGGGCTCTTAGGATTAATTGACGACCAGTGGCCCACCTTGGCATCATTAGCAGCCCACATGGGCACCATTATACAAGTCTGAGCGACAGCTCATCACTCACCAATAAGAGACTCTCGTGGGACTGTTGGCCAGGTGGGTATCCAAAATGGCTCCAATCCAGAAAATGAGTTTTGTCATGCAAAAAAAATGAGCACCTGGCAAACGAACTGTTCAGGCAGCACTTCTGATTAACAGCTTTACAAACCTCCACAGGAATTTGCCAATGAGGCAGGACATTAAAACTACTGACCGCTGAAGTGATTCATGCTGATCATTTTGTTGCTTTACAATGTTCGGCTGGGAAACCTCGGGTTGTGACATTCATGTGGATGTTACTTTGATATCCACATACGTATTGCCAGTGAACAAGTACAGATAATCTCATGACAACAGTACACCCAAACACCAGTGGGGTCCCTCGGCAGGAAAAGGTTCCAGCTCCGCTTAAATTCAAGTCCATCCACATCCAGTTAAACCGGTTAGGGATAGGGGACAGGGTTATGGATCAGTGGGTATGCCTTCTAAAATAAATATACACGCTAAGCAATTTGGACATGTATGGAGTTGGATGGTCCTACTTCACATTTCAGCAAGTTGGAGTGAGATGTCTCAGAAATGACTCAGAAATAGCTCGAGAAACACACTAAAAGACAAAAGCATTCGCACACCTGCCAAAAACTTGAGATCTTTTTGATCGAGCATCCACAGATGCAGGAGAATAAAACTCGATCCATAAAGGCCACAACCCTAAGGACTCAAAAGAAGCACTGCCAGCATCCAAATACAAAACACCTTTAGAGGTCTAGTGTCCAACCCCAAAGGGGCACAGTGTTGTAACTCATAATGATTGGTTATCAATGAGACATTAAATACATCACTGCTGGTTTAATTTGCTTTTCATATTCAGTCTCTAATACTTGACAAAGCTCTGCAGAAGCTGCAACCTAAACAATCGGTGTAATGTGTGATCACAGTCAAAAGTGACACCGGCTGTGGAGAAGGTTAGTGTGTATGTCTGTGTGAGAGATTTAGAATGGGGGTGGGGCTGTATCTAAATCATATTATACAGTCACTCTTCCCAACCCCCTTGCACATTTTTCACGGAGAATGGGTTTCATCTGGTTTTGTATTTTAGACTTATTGATTATCTGTACTAAGGGGTGCAGATAATCAATAGCGTTTTAGGGTGAGTTCGAAACCTCTTCAGGACTTCTCCATCTGCAATGAACCATGGGCTTACTCCTTCACACACATAGCTACACAAACACACAGACTTTTGAGTTATTGGTTCCTCGGTTATGAAATAGATATGTATGGTCGCAGAGAAAAACTGTAAAACTTCCAACTGATATTGGTTCCTTTTATGGGATTATCCAATCTACGGTGAAGCAGAATGATTTCTTGCACAATTATCTTAACACACGTGCAACCTCTCTGACGGTGTCACCTATGTTGAATTGGCCTGCATTTGAAGGTTGAAATCAGTTAGCTGATCGATTTGGCTTTACTGACAGTGGTCCTCTCTTCCTAATCAAGTCTTACCTGCCTGACCTTAAAATCTCGCGTGAACAAAACACTGGGAGCTGAAAGGACAAAGATGGGAGCACAGCACTGACAGAAAACGTCAAAGTTTAATGTTTTATAAAGTATCTGCTGTGGAGCTGTAGATGAAGATGGACAAGACTCTTCCCCCCGGGCTTTGATACCAATAAGACCTTCACTGAATATTTCGACGGGACGTGATTTCCATCTAGTGGCGACAATAAGTAAAGCCAAACTTTGACGTCAGTGTCGTAAAATTAACAAGGCGTGGCAGTAACACTTGACGGCAAAAGTGTGATTGAAGCATTTTTGATATGGCTTCCTCTTTGATTTGCTCCGAAACACAAAGCAGGTAAAAGTAATTGTTTTGAATTACATATGTTTATTGAATTAGACATATCTAATGGACTCTTTGTCTCTCATTTGTCCACCGACTTGTGAATACTGTGCTTCAGTTGATAGTTCCTGACAGCTTATAGACATGTCTGTGATCTTTTCATCTCATTTTAGGGTGAGTTCAGTATTAAACAGAGATGTGAAACAGTATGGAAAGAAGTACATGTTCGACTGTAATGAAGAGACGTGCTGGAATTCAGACCAGGTAAAGAAAAACAAAAACCCCAGCAGTATCCCTTATCCAGTCTACATACTGAAAGAGTATCATCATCATCACATCATTCTAGCTTACACCATTGTTGACTAATAAGACTGAATACAGTAATTAAACTGCACTAATGCGGTATAAGCTTTTCCTTCACCCATAGGTATAAATATTAAGCTGTTAACAGTGTTTCTGAATCATCTTAACCACTAGCCAGTAAATGATGCAGTGGGTGCAACTTCTATTTTTGTATTGTGGCAAACTAACAAGTATGATCAGCACAATCCGTGAGTGCTGTCATTCTTAAGTAATAGACCTTTCTCGTCAGATATTTTGACCAGCTATTGAAAGAAATGCACAGTAAAAAAAAGAAGTTGTCTTTATTGGGGACTGTCAAAATGCTGCGAAAAATAATGCTCAATACAGTTATTTAGCCCTCATTATTTAATTAAATATGGGGTTTATAGGCTTTTTAGTAAGCCTTTTACACTATATAAAAACTTTGAGAACCGCTGCTATAATGTAGGACAATACAAAAAGCAAATCATTTTTGTGAACATAAATAGTTTTTGTTTTTTTTACATTTTCATTTGAAGATTTTAAACAAAACAACAAGAAAAAAACCTTCCCTTAAATTGCTATTTTTCAGTCAATAGATATATTACTGAAGCTTTAGTTTTTTAATTGTCAAATCATACTGTATGTGTCAGTCAGTGATCATCAATGTATAATCTTTTTCAGGGTGAATGCCAGTGGGTGTCGCTGGAGTTCCCCGCATCTGTAAGGGTGTTGGAGGTAAAGGTCCAATTTCAGGGAGGCTTCTCAGCCAAAACCTGCAGATTAAAAGGTAAAACTTAAAAGATCTTATGTAGTGTTTTCCTTGGAGATGTGACAAAATGATGCAATGTATTTTCCCACTTGTGTTGTTTGCAGGTTGCCTCAAAGAAGGAGACTTTAGTGTGCTTAGCAATTTTTACCCAGAGGACAACAATTCTCTTCAGATATCCTTCATTTTTTTCCATGTGGATGTTTTATTAACTAGATGGTTGCATAAATTGGACCACACCTGTGATGGCTTCATTTGTTATAGAAAAGGGATTCTGAGATCCTGGGGAGGAAATAAAAAACAATAAATCAACCAAATATTTTATTTAACACACTATTATTTATCATTTATTTTGTCTGTAGCAAAATGTTTATATTGTAGTCTAATGTGAGTTTAAACAGCTGATGCAACACAAAATGTAGTTTTTAATACAAAATATTTCATCCACCAGGGATTGAACAAAAAATCAACATGTCACTCAGATAAACACCGAGGACTTCCTGTTGCTATTCTAGATGGCTCATAATAAGAATCGGACAATATTTTGTTTGGACCTGCTTTTCATTATTAGAATCTGTATCTTGTTCTTAACTCCACACCCACAGCTTTCCCATACAGGAGGCCCCTGCAGTGGACAAAGTAAAAATAATGTTTGAGAATAGTGCTGACTTTTTTGGGAGAATAATTGTTTACTCCTTGGATGTCCTGGGGGAAAAAGCCTCATGACCAATTTCTTTTTTCATTCTCTCATGAGAGAGGAAATGACCCCTGGGTGAAGTACAGGATGGTGTGGTGGCACTTGGGAAACATGTCATCTGCACCACCACCTTGTGAACTGACGTGAACGTGGCCTTTTTTGGTATAAATGCATTCAGGCAGTCTCACTCTACATCACTAAAACACACAATGGTTTGTTATGTGATTTCTGACTGCAGGTTTCATGGATGTTCTTTGATCGTAAAAAGTGTACTTGGCTCTTTATCCTGTATTGTGCCTTTGATTTAAATCCCTCTTCCATTAAAAAAAATATTTTCTTATTAAATCCTGTTGCCTGACATTTTTGTTTTTTGCTTTTTCTCAGTTAAAAACAATTCTGCAGCACAAATGTCACATTTGAGTCCTTGTTCTACTAACTTTTTACATTGTAAAGCATTAAAAGTAATGCATTCATGTGGATTAAACAGTTTATAAATGAACAAATCCAGTTTACTATATTAATGCCTCTACAAATGTTGAAGACTTCTTGATGTGACGGGTGTCTTCACCATCTCGCACAATCGTTGGTGAATTTCAGATCTCCATCAGATTGTCCGTGTATTTACTTCCACTGAAATCATGTCGGTGGCTTGTAAAGTTTCAGGATGTGGTCCTCCAACACTTTCTGAACTAGAAAAACAATGAAAACGTTAATTCTAATAACTGAAAATTCAAATTGCGAATATATATAGTTTAATCTTAATATCTTGATAAGATGCAAAGCCATTTAAACAACACAAATGCTTCCAGGATTTAGAAGAAACTCAATAAGAAATCTGCAGAAGTTGGTGCTGCCACTTATGAGAGAACAATATGCATGACATTTCAGGAACTTCAGGCTGACTTGGATTCACCTTGAGTGGTGGTTTCAGCTCAAAACCCTGGCTACACATTGAACCAGATTACAATGTGAGAGGAGAATCTTATGGAAAGACAGGCACTATTAATGTTTGCACATAGTTTATAGATAAGCTTCAGTCTTCTATTGACAGAGGAAATCAAAGTTAAAGCTCTTTGACAAAGAATGACAAAATGTGCATATGGAAAAGAACCCCGTGCAAGCAGGAATACAAGGTGATGGTCCTGCTACAGGACAGCTTTGCTACAACTGGTACAGAGGGAATTTACTTAACATTAGAAATGTGAATTTGACGTAGTATTGAAACATTCTGATTGCACAAAGTTTATTTGCAATCATTAGTTATCACTTACAATTTATGACCACCACTAAATTCGGCCAATATGTATATCAGGCAGAAGAATACGATACATACTTTTTTTGTGTCCCAGGGCGACAGCTAAGGCCATTGGACTGTACCCAGAGTCTGACTCGATGGTCATATCTGCTCCTTTTGCTGAAAGAAAAGCACCATAATGGGAAAGAAAGCATTGAAATCAAATTTCTCCAAAGTCGTCTCGACTAATAGATATTTAGCTCACCCAGTAGTGCCTCTACACATTTGACATGATTCCCACGTACAGCATAAAGAAGAGGAGTTCCACCATTCTAAGAATAAAATCATATCATTTTTTTTTTTAATTAAAAAAAAAGACAGATTACTAAAATAGTATTAAATAAACCTTACAAAAAAATTGAGGAAGTCTGCTTGGTTGATTATTTCTCCTCTTTAATAATAACTAATGGTGTTGTATTGTACATTTTTGAAAAGCCTGATTTGTCACCTTTACAATAAGGTATAATTTGTAAGGATCTTGTATTTGTGGCATGAGCAATACAGCAAAACATGTGGATAGTACCCCCGAAAATGTGACAAAATTTCCTGCAATATTCTCCTGTTGGTAGTCACGCCCAAGCTAATTCCACAGATGTTCAGTTGGGTTGAGGTCTGGACTCATGACAGGCCAGTCCATCCTCTACTCACCCAAATTCTGGAGGTTCTCTAAGATGATCCTGGCTCCGTGGTGGAGTGTTGTTATCCGGGATGATGGAGTTGGCTCCCAGAATCTGGAGAGATGGGATCACTACTGGCTCTAGAATCTCATTCCGATATGTCTGTCTATCAGTCAGGTGCAGGTCACACGTTTGTAACTGGCACACAGCTGGAAGCGCTTGAATCTCAAAGAAAGAATGAATACCAACAGGAGAATATAATGGGGGAATTTGGGACACATTAAGCTGTGTTGCCCATTCCATAAATGCACAATCTTTACAAGTTATACCTCCTTGTAAAGGATGACTGATAAGAATTTTCAACAATGTATAATACAACACCAGTTGGTATTATTAAAGGGGAAAAATAGTTGGACAAACACAAATTTCCTTATTTATCTTAAAATGTTAATGTTGGCAAGTCATAAAGGCATAACTACCCAGTCGTAGGTGTTAATGTCCACTCCATGTCTGAGAAGAGACTCAACAATGTCCACATAACCCCCTGAGCTGGCCAGTGTCAGAGCACTCTCTCGCTCCCTTGCAATTGTTTTGGGGTCTGCACCCTATAAAAAAAAAAAGATTGCACAAACTTCAGTCAGATTGCACACTTTCTCCTCCTAAATGTCTTCTTTCTAACCTTCTCCAAGAGAAAGTCCACCACAGCTTTCTCTCCAAACGCTGCTGCCCACATGAGAGGCGTGAATCCTCGTTCATCCTGACAGCTGAGCAGTGAACTGTCTGCAAGATAAAACAGGATGAAGTCCAACTGTGGAAATGTTAAAGATCGCTTGATGCATGTTCAGAAAGCACATGTTCTAACACATTCTCACCTTTACACAGGTGAGCAGCCACTTGTAACACATCACCCTGAGCTGCCAGCTGGTGTATGGATAGAGCTGAAGGGGTTAAAAGATGATTCCTTCAAATGTTCAAGTTTCAAATGATGAAAATGCTCGTCTTAACACCAATGCTTCTTTGCATGTAGGTTACTCACAATCTAATGTTGCTGGCCTTACTGTAACTTCATTCCCACGCTGCTTGTTGGTGAGGGTGGTGGAGTGTTTGAATAAATCATCTTCATCCACGTCCATGTTTTCTGGATTCACCAGTCAAATCAAAGGAAATGTAACCATGTCAGAGGAATAAAGGTATTCACTGTTTAATTATTCCAAGACTGCACACTTCATGTGTGACGTAGAACTGTTATTATGACAGGAAAGTTAACACAGATTGGACAGTTGTATAAAAAATAAGACACGATACCACTGGACGACTTCTGTCTTGTAACGGAGGAACATTCATCAGCGTTGGATGGCTCAACGTGTTGGCCATCTGCTACATCTTCATCATCTATGGTCTCCATAATAACTGCAATGTAAACAATATTTTGTCCAGCCACCAAAGAGAGAGTTTACCAATTTAGTTAGTCTATGAAGCGTATAACATTTTCCACTCACCACATCACACCATGGCCTCACAGTCGCGCTAACTTCCTTTTTGAAAAACTGAAAGTAAATTATTTCAGGTCACACAATTGATCTCGCTGGTCTCTTAAATGTGTCCATTTCACATTGCTGAATTAATAAGCTACTTAATAAATATACTATTATAGCAAAGGAACTAAAAACACGTTTGAATCACGAGCCCGTGCAAAGCATGATCGCATCTGGTACTCTTTCTTGAAGGAAAAATGTTTTTTTGTGTTTTCACAATCGATATTTCTACCCGGAATGTTTTACAGTTGCACACAACAACAATAATACGGAAGAGGAAGGAATCAGGTGACGCTATTGGTTTTTGACGTTAAATAACCCAGCTATGGAAGATCAGGAGATTCAACTGAAAGTTAAACGAGGTAAACAATTATCAAATAAATGTGTGAACAACTTACTTCATTGTTGCGTTGTAACGTTGAAGCTACGCCTGTACGCTCGGTGTAGCGGCTAAGCTAATGCTATGTTGCTGTATTCTCGTGTACCTGGCTGTGGAGGGATTTTGCCCCTCTTCAACTGTTTTACCAACACAGGGCAAGTACTTATGCTCTAATTTGTGTTTATTTGTTGCTATAGTGAGTGACAAATTCACGGAAAGTATGTACGTCTTGGCTAACGAGCCCTCGGTGGCTCTCTACAGACTGCAAGAGCACGTCAGAAGGTCGCTGCCAGAACTGGTGCAACACAAGGTATTCACCCAGTGGCGTCTTTTTGAAAGTGTGACACATTTTGAACAAGAGAGATTTTGACTTAGTGATATTCCAACAATCTCAAACAGGAAACTCGTATTGACAAACAGCTGATTCCTATCTGTCTGACCAAATATCGGTGTAGTGCTGTGTAACTGAAAGAACTGCTTTTCATACTTCGTTGTACAATGCTGCATTGTACGGAATTGTATTAGGGTCACTGAAGAAATAGAAATTAATAAAATAGAATTCCAAGGGGGGAAAAGTCATAATTCTGAGATTAAAATAACAGGTGAAAAAAAGATTTGCACAAAGGACACATCTGTGCATTTTAGCATTTTCCTCAACTTGTTGAGCTGAGATTGAGTTCTAGGTCACTTTTGCTCAGCGTGTATCATTCACTTGGTATCCCCTGGCTAACTGATACAGCTTGTTCTAGTTGCTTATTTAATTAATTCCTCACAGTGAATGCAAAATAGCTGCACAGCCCTTCCTAGCAAGTAGTCAGAAATTATTCATTTATTCTTCTAAATACAACATGGAGGATGTCTAATTTCCCCTTCTGAGACTGTAGGTGGTCAGAAATCCCCAGAGATGACATTGACAGCTGATTATTTCTAGTGTCACACATAAAAATCTTATGGACCTTAAAACTTAAAACTTGATTTTAAATGGAGCGGGACTTTGAGAAATCCTGGAAACTTTGTATCTCCATGTCTTAACTATTTTGTGGTACATTGAATGCAGCATTAATGTATTTAGATGAATTCATTAATGTTTTTGTTGCCATGTTCTAAAAAAAAAAAAAGGCCTCCAAAAGACAGATTCCTTTGTCAGTACCTCATCAGTACCAGTTTCTTCAATGGACTTTTGCATTTGAAACATCACAAAGTGCAAATTTTAGCTCTTCAGTTTTTAGTCTTTTTCTAATGCAAGAAGGTTTAAAGTTACTTGATTTCAAGTTAGTTCTCTGAGTCATTTGTAGCATATGCTTAAAACACCATGCAAGTGCCATTTTAACCTTTTAGCCGTCAGTACTTTGCTGTCATGATATTGCAAAAGTCATATCATATCATGGTATCTATTGGTTTTTATTGTCTGTTGTTCTTCACTCAGACAGACATGCAGAGCTGGGAGGAACAAAGTCAAGGAGCCATTTACTCTGTAGAGTATGCATGCAGGTGGGATTATTCGTTTTTAAAATATTTATCTAAGCAAATCCCCAATTGCTCTTTGCCCTGTCCGTTAACATTTGCATTGATGTGCTGGTTTTGCAGTGCCGTGAAGAGCATGACAAACAGCAGTCTGTATTTCAAAAACATTGACAGCCTCCTCCGTCAAGCCATCAGCCTGAAAGAACAGATTAATAACTCGCAAGGACGCAGGTAGGAGGCAGTAATGAAGTTCACTGAAGCACACCGATGGTGACGCACGCACGGGCTGGCGCACATGATATCTAAGACTATGACTGCACTAAGATAATCATACAGCACCCTCTAGTTTATTTCTAAGTGGTTGTTTTTTTGTTTAATTGTTGCATTAATAGTATTATTTGTAGCAAGTTTAGTGGTCCATGCTTGCTCTAAGGTTCTTGTACCTCCAACTCATCTCATTTGCTGACATAGATACTCTCAGTGTTCAAAAGGTGTTGAATTGTAGGATTTTGTTTTTATGCCCTGTCACCCAATCATATAGAGGTGTTTACATGCCACTTTCAGCTTTTCAGCGACACAGTACCTGGAACTCCTTGCTTCTGTCTTATTTATTTCTACCTTACAATCACCTTTCTCCTATTTTTCTTTGTTTTAAATCCTCCATTTAGAATAACTTGCATCACCTTATGGTCTGAGTTACTTTTATTTTATCCCATGTCTGAATTTCTTTGTGTTTAATTAATTCTTCATGTTTTCTTTTTATTATTATTTTTTACCCCCATTGACACCTGCATTCAGATTACATGATGTGACCCCATCTCCCAGTCCCCTTGTCTCTACTCCTCATGCCCCATCCACTTCCTCGTGATCTGTGGACAGAGGTGTCCAAGGTTAGTAGTTCCTTTAGATGTGACATTTAGATTGAGTGAGAAATGAGTGCAAAGTGCATTTGGCCGATCTTTTAAGATTACAGGCTTTTGTGAATTACTTAAATGCCTTACTTAAGACATTCTTCTTTTCAATGTATTTCTATTTTCAAGAATTTATTTAAAGTTTTATGAGAAATCATTTTGAAAGCATAACAAAACAAATCAAGATATTGTTCACACATAAATGGCATAATGCCACTATGGACAGCAGAATATAGTATTTACATCATTGTAATAAAAGCTATACATGTGCCATATTGATAATTGGGTGGCATTGGCATGTACATTTAATTCAAGTTCATTCCTAATATGATGCAAAATGTTTTCCAACACGTTAACATTACTGCATAATCTGAATGTGCGAAAACAACTGTTTGTTTTCACACTCAGTCTCGTGTTGAAAAACGGCACAACCTAAGAGTTCAGCCTCTGTACAGGAATTTCACATGTAGCACCCACGTGCAGCACCCCCTCCTTGAATCATTCTTTCCTTGGACCTGGAGTTCAGGTCATTTTTTATGTCACACAAGTGTAGAGTCTTTTGCTGAAATCCCCGACTTGCGTGCAAGAACACTCCTCATCTCATTGTTGACTCCATTCCAGGGTTTTAGCTGGGCCTGCAATAAGCCAGACTCAGTAGATAGGGTCCTGTGCATCCGAGGAAAACTACCACCGCTGCTGTAACCGTCTTTATCACTAGCGTGGCCCTGTGAGCCTTCGGTAGGGGAGTACTGCTGCTGATACGGTTCTCGCTGTCTCGCAGGATAGGAGATGGGATGCTGGAGATGAGACTGGCTGCGGCGTATCCGCGGTTTGTCCACGCCAATCCTTAGCTCACAGGGTCTAGCGACAGGTATGCTGCTAGCACCGTGGTCATTCTGATAGAGAGTGTCAACGTGGTCGTTGTGATAGTGCTTGCCAGCATGGGAAGCTTTTACCAGAGAGTGTATTACAACCACCACCAGGATCAGGATCCCAGAGGAGAGCACGCAGGCATTGGCAATCCCTGTCTCCATCTCAAATATCAGGAGCATGAAGATGGACATTGCTGCCAAGAAAAAGGAGAGGGTTGTTGAAGTCTAGAGAATCTATGTAGGATAGAAACACCAAATGCTTTTTTCTACAACAGCAAACAGTATCCTTTTGTGTGGATCAAATAACTTTAAACTAAACAAACTGTGAGAGCTGCTTTTCTTATTGAAATTGTTCTGCTTGTCTACAGGAAAAGGACCGTGGACTCAGGCATGCTGAAGGAAGGGGGGGGAAGGCACAGCTCTGGGATGTGATGCGGCTTCCTGAGTTTGTAGTGTTGCCTCGCCAATCTCTTGCTCCTTTACCTTTTGACTGCGGCTGAAGTGGGGTCATAGGGGCGACACCTCCCATCACAGTGAAGTGACCGCCTCCAGTAAGCCCCCTTCCTTCCCCCTCCTTCCGCAGTACAAGCCTCTCAGTGGAACAGTGTGCACCAGCACTGCCAGGTTCAGCATTAAAAACATTTAAGTCATGGCTACTCAAAGAATGCATTGTTCTCTGGGACCAGCTAACTGGATTAGAGAGAAAGTGGTGGCGCTGTTCTGCCTCCGCTGTTGGAAATCCATAATGCCAACAATGTTTTGGGCTTGAGTTTACTGGTTTTAATGAGTTGTATCTTACAGATGGATGCATATCAGATTTGACAACATATGCTGCAAGAGAAAGCTAAAATGAAATAATAAAAAAAGGTTAAAAGAATTTACCAGTTTGCCATGTTTTGAGTCTGTTCTTACCTGCCAAGTAGACGGACACCCCCAGGCAGAAGAGGCCAACGGCCACATGTCGCACAGTTCTGCTGTCCAAGAGGAACCAGTCTGCTCTGTTGAAAGAAATCCCATATGCAAGTATTTATGACATGTTCTTTAACCTTCCTACTTTAGTTTTTTTTATTGTATTTATTAAAAGGGCACAGGTACAACATAATATTTGTATTGACGGTTTCCTTTTTATTTCCTGTTTTATTTTTCTTGCATTCGTTTTTAGCGTGGATCCTAAACTCTTTGATTCCTGCTTGTTTCGATGTTGGGGAATTTAGTGCACTCATTATTATTCAAACTTTCTTGGAATGTCCCCTCTGTCAGTAGGGAGGTCCTGGGGTGTGCTTTTGAATTTGTATACCGACGTGGGAAAGGGCCAGCCAGAGGCCGTGTGCTGGGTGCATAAAGAGAGGAAGACCATTGTTTAGATGGGATTCGTAAGGGTTGGGAGGTGGGGTGATGACCAAGAACATTGCAGTGTGGGCCTCCTCTCACTGACACTCAAGCTAGCCCCCTCTGGTGCTTCTGAAGCTGTTGTATTTTCAGAAAACCACATTTTGAAATTTAATATTCAATGTAAGGCTGTGGTTTTCAGCTTTAACAATAAAGATTGTGTGGACACCAGGAAAAGGGCATGCAATTAGCTTAAATGTGTGTTGTTGTTTTTTTCTCCTTCACTTAAAACAACAGTGCTGTCCACTGTTTGACTAGAAAGTAGGACCATATTTAACCCAGCATTTTATATTGGAATTTTTATGAAGACTTATCTATTTTAATGTACTTCAGACCACACTTTGTGATGTTTTAAGGTGTCCCCATTGAATAAAAAGTAAATCAGTACAACTGCACCACCTCAAAATTTAGGTTAAAAGTTAACTTAAATGGAAAAGAAAACATGGAGCTAAAAAAAAAGACTTGCAATATTCAGTTTCCTTACATTGTTGTCACTTGTACAGTTATTTAGTTTATTTTAAGGGTTTAAGTAAGATTAAAGAGAGATAATATGCTAAGCAGTAGTTAAGCACAGTGGTTCTCAGTTTTTTTGAGCCATGACTCCAAGAAATAACATTCGTTCGTTTTATCTCGACCCCAATGAGAACCACTAGTTTAGTAAAGGAGCTGACATAACACTATTTAACCTTCACCAAAGACTTGGAACAGTAGCTCAGTATAGCCATAGGCTGCTGGTCATATTTGACCAATTAAAGCTAAAGAAGAGAAACCTGTGTCTTTTCAAAATTAATAAAACTGATTTAAAAAGTATTTAATAAGTAGCCGTAGTGGTTTGTTATTGTGTTAGTTGTAATTAACCGTCTGAAGCTTTGTCACAACCACAACTGACCGGAACTACTTGTCTGAACAATTTGGGGTAACTGCAGCCGCTGCAGGTGCTTTCATGCAGGCCAAATACCTGTTGGTGTCCTGCTCCCCTCTGCAGACCTCGGTCGAAAAGTAGCTGTGAAGGAGACACACCACCACAGAGCTCAAGTTAAGGGTGAGGGACAGCGCTGAGAGCACCGTGGAGACTGGCAGCAGGACGCCCCAGATATGAGCGGGTATGACCGCGGAGGTGGAAGGTGGAGACTCCCTCACCGTCTTTTGTTGGGACTGCAGCTGGAAGATCAAAATCACCGATAAAACTGTCATGATAGCCGATAAGATCCCCAGCAAAGATAGAACAATTAATGATCTCTGGCTGTACGTTTGCTTCATGTTTATCCTTAGAGGGGGCAATCTGTTTGCAACAGAGGAAGAAAAAAAATAGGCTCCTTGTCGGACTGTCTCAACCCCCTCTGCGACCCTACAGTCCTTAAAAGTGTGTTGCCATTGCTGTGTTTATTTTAAAAAAAAAGGTTTCTCCCAGTCCAGTCGGGGTGAATGTTTCCCTCCGCGATATGGATTTTAGCAGCAGTTTGCCTGTTGTGCGAGAGCTCCCGGCTGCCCCGTCTGAGCATGTGATGGGCTTTAAATCCCCAGATTATAAAGTTCGCAACAACAATGGACTTTTTCTCTTGGATCGTCGGAAACAATGCCCTGACGTGCTCGCGGGAGAGGCCGAGCTCTCAGAGTAAACACAAACCCCTCAGAAAAAGAATAATGAAGACATTAATCAGACATGTTTGTTAAATATCAGAAAAAATGAAAACCTGATCTGATTGTTTTTAGAATTAGATTAAAGATTAGCATTTATTTAAAAACATTTTTTAAATGTTAAGCGATGGCATCACCAACTCACTAATATATAGTGGTGAGAGCACAAAACAAACTAAAACTACTCCAGATCACTTTTTTTTAAAAGTGCACCTGATTTTACACCACACGTAAATAGATTTTCTTTTAATCTCCCCTTTTTATGGACTAAATATGTAGGGATTCATAGATAGCCTACACCTTTGTCTATCATAAGAATGGATGATGAGCTTTTTGAGTAAGAGCTCCTTTACTAAAAGGAAAAGAAATAGAGGCAGCAGCAACACATTTGCAAAACATACAGAACCTCACATATAGTAGAATGCCAGATTGGGTTATGCTGTTTTTGTGGGTGTAGTCTGACCAAGTCTAAACGCAAACTATGAAAATGTTTGTTTTCTTACTGAAAATTACAAGCTATCCATCGTCCGAGTCTATCACAGGGCTGGTCAAATAACTATACAAATAGCTATATAAGGTACAATATTTTCTCTGATTGATTTCAAAGTAATCAAGAAGTATTGAGATACATTATTTTCATGTAACATCAAATTGAGTTATAGAGTATCAGCAGTTAAACGCATTCTGACCGAGCCCTGGATGCATGTATGATAAATGGCCGGTTCTTCTTTTAGATTAGCCTAGTTCTTATATCGTAACATCGACAACAGTTATCCTTGTGAAGTGATTAAGGGATTACTCTGGCTCTTTTTAATATGCCATCTGATCATCTGTTGCCTGAGAGAAAGTATATAT
>JBBBVU010000015.1:22202518-22219305 GCA_037177055.1 Atherinosoma microstoma | reverse complement strand
GTGTGTGTGTGTGTGTGTGTGTGTGTGTGTGTGTGTGTGTGTGCGTGTGTGCGTGTGTGCGTGCGTGCGTGCGTGCGTGCGTGCGTGCGTGCGTGCGTGTGTGTGTATACGCGCACCATCTTGCCAACATGTAAAAGTAATTTCACAGTTCTGTTTTTTTTTTGTTTTTTTTTTCTCACTCACAGTTACAAAGGTCACACATTCTGTACTGAGTAAAATAAGTGAATCACCGTATACTTGGGAATTTCCTTCTGCCGTTTACATTTTTTTCTTTTCTTTGTATCATCAGCGGGGTCTGTTGTACCAGGGGCTGCACAGCGGCAGTTCCATGGTAGCCATGGGAAAAGCCGGGCTCCTTGGTCACAGTTTGGGAAGCTATGGCCTTCCTTCCCCAGGAGCTTCTGGTGTGTATTCTTTGATAGATGGATTCTGAATATAAAATATAGAAATGTGAATATAGAAAACACAGCATATGATTGTAGTTTCAGGTTTTCTGTCATACAAACTGTCCAGGGTCTGTTTTGATATCACTGTTGGTATGTGCTGAGATATGCAAGGGTGGGAATAGTAAATATAAAGTAAGCTATACTGTCCCCCATAAAGGACACTGCTCTACTTCACAGACCCAGGCCTTTCTTCCCTCACTTGTGTACATCACTATGTAACCCATGAACATAATGCCTGCCTATCTATTCTCATTATAGCAGGTCTCTATAAAAGAAAAGAAACTGACATTGTAAATGGGTACAACCTAGTTTAGCTTATTTCAGCTCAGCTGAGATAAGCTAATCTAGCTCCTGCAACACAAACAAGGGGTAACAGATAACTATCAGCTGCAGACACAACCGGTGAGCTTATGAGTTTGCTAAGAAAATAGATTTTTCTCTTCATTTGTTTGCAAGAAGAGTTGACCCAGGATTATTTTTAGGTGGATTTCAGATGGCTCCTTGAGTTTCTGCTCGTGGCCACATTCCACTTTCTATATTTAGAAAGAAATAGTCCTATGCATAACTCCAACTTGTACTGACCTAAAACAAACATGAAATAAATGCTCATTTAGAAACATGAAGTGGCAGATTGTTTCTATACTATGCTGCATTGTGTTTAAGGCTGTGTTGCATTAAGATAACTCTCAACATCAGAAGAAAACTAATATTAAACCAGGCTACTCTTGTATATATATATTTTTTAACCAATTGAAAACCATCTGTCACTTGCTTTCTGAAAGATTAATTGAACATCACTGTCTGTTCCTTTGTTCCAGAGTATAGCCAGCCTGGTTTTTATCACTCTGTTAGTTTACAACGTGGAGCAGTAAACCCCTGGCAACCAACACAACTGACTCAGGAGCCCCATGGGCCTCATATAAGTTCAGGGTAAGCAGATTACATGTTATTGTCAACGTCACAGATCCATTTTGTATAAAAGCTGCAGCAGGGCATTTGAACCTGCAACCGATTTCTTCCCATAGTTTTGGGTTTTTGTTTTTTGTGTGTTTTTCTGTATGTTTCAGTAAATTAGGAACAAAAAAATCAACAATCATTACCGCCTAGCTGTTGTAAATAATGTAGGTAAGATTTACTGCTGTAAACATTCAAAGAACTCTCTGTATAAAGATATACATTTCTGTAAGAATGGGATAGAGTCCCAAGGGTCTGTGTCTTACAGCAGTAATGGAGATGCAATTCATGAGCTTGAGATGTTCCACAGAGAACAAACTAACTGTGGTCGCTAATGGAGAGGAAACAGGTTGGATTGTTAACTATCAGGTTGACAGACAACGAAAGAAGTGATCAAACCTCTTTGCGGTGACATTAAAATAAATTTGACATTTTCCCTGATAGCAGCGTCTCTAGAGCCAGCTCTGCAGGAAGCTGCCACAGCTTTTTTTGGGGACAAAAAGGAAAACCAAGTAAATAAAGAACAGTTACAAAGCCTTAATATATCATGTGGACAAAGCAAGAACAAAAAAAAAAATCTAAATGTAAAAATATGTTCAGAGCACTCCAATAATCAAAAAGCCAACAAATAATAGTGTAATAAACTTGACATCTTGTGGAGAATGAACATATAACCAGGTATCAAAAGTAACTGGTAATTAAATGTATTGTAAATAGATGAAGAAAATAGATGAAGAAAATGGAAAAGTGTGAAAAATCACAGATGAAACATGAAACTTCGAGTCACGGTTGACTCATTTCAGTTTCACCGTTTTAATCCTGCAGCGTCTTCTAAACAGGGAAACATGAAATGATACCATGGAACTTCAGTGTAAGATCTTTTATTATTGTTGTTGTTATTACTAGAAAATCTTTTCCTTTACTCCTGTTGAAATCATTGTGAGGTCAAGGTAAGAGGTTAGGAGAATTTCATGAGGACTTGTGAAAAAAACGACTGAGCTGCGATGAGAATCTGACCAAACTTATACTGAGCAGTGACATAGGTCTGCAGCGCTGGATCCACGGCTGTTCAGTAAATATTATTTTTTAAAGTACTACCTCCATACCTTCCTCCTTTGGATAGTCAATATTAAAATCCTCTGACCAAACGAATATGCTGGGACTGAACGTCCCTTTAGAGTTTGAATAAAAAGAAACAGATTTTTTTTTCTGTTTCTGTCTTAAAATCCACATTCACACAAAACCAAAAGCGCATTGAAAATAATCTCAGTGTTGCTTTACTATAATATGAAACTCCTTCCTCTGATGTGAAGGTCTAACTAATGTTTTATCAACATGAAGTGAAAGTAGTCTGACAGCTGTGTTCTAGAATCCAAGCCCCAACCTGTTTCATGAATATTTAAAGTCATTCAAGGAACATTGAAAAAAACCTACTGTTATTTGTTTAATGAAGTAAATTTTGATAATAATAAAAAAAGTTTATATATAGTGAAAAAAGGAATGTTATTTAAAGTATCATTGTAACTTTTTAAGCAATACTGATGGATAAGTGTTAAAAGCCAAATTCTCTTTTCTTTTTTTAGCTTCGGCTTTACCAAATTCCCCCTAAGCTGTGTGTAATACCTTCCTACATAAATGTAGATTTGATGGGGTTTTTTTTCCACCTCTTTTTTTGTTGTATCTAGCATGTCCAGTGGGGGGTGCTCCTTCCCCTCTCAGCCTTGCTCCTCAAACTCTCCACATCTGCCCTCCCTCAACCTCAGCATCAAATCAGAGCGAAGCTCTCCTGAGCACATGTCCTCACCTTCATCCCCTCCTCTACACCACCTCAGGCAGCATTCTCCAATTAGCAACCCTGATTCGGCTCACCATACCCCTCCAGAAAAACGACCAGCCAATGAGACGAAGGAGTTTCCCAAAGCCAGCTACCCACAAGACGCACAGGAAGGCGGGCAGCCGCTCAGGCAGTTAGAGATGAGTGACGGCTGGCAGAGATAGCCAGCTGCTGCAGTCTACCACCATCTCCCATTCAACAGCTGCCAACAAACCCAGGATCTTGTGGAGATGGGTCCCCCGACATCCCAAAACGGGACGCCTCCCTTTGTCTTCTCACACAGAGCTGGTCTCTCACAGGTGGTGGAAAATTCATTCTTCACCGCTATCTTGATCCCACGAGGAGATAGATGCATACAGACTTGTGCTTTTTTTGTTTTGTTTAACTTTAGTTTTCTTTGTGGTGAATCAAAATACAATTGGAATTGTGTTTATTTTGTTTAAGACTTTGTTGGAGTTAAATTGGGACCAACTGAGTTTTTCTAAAAAGTGCTAAACCCATCTGCAAACATATACAGCTTTCAGTGCACCAAACTAAAAAAAAAAAAAAAAATAAAAAAAAAAAAAAAAAAATTTAAGTACCTGCATTTAAAATGAGAATTTCTCGCTGTTTTATAAGTCTGTCTTCAAAAGTGCACACACGTTTTTAAATCACTGCAATACTACTCCTTTATGAAGAAACAGCTTCACAATGGAACATTAAAAAGCTAAACATTACATGTGAAATCCTTTGTCTTTATTATATGTGAAGCATATTCTACATTTAAAGTAACAGAGGGCTTCTGCAGTCACAATACACAACTCACTTATTGGTTTGTGGATCAACTATATCTGCAGTGGATATCTCAAACTACAGCAAATTTTACCCACAGATACTTGTCGAATTCAGACTGTTTACGTGTGAAGTGTGAAGACAAAAGTTTAGGGAGAGTTGTACAGTATCTGAGCATGAAAACAAGGAATGTTGCACTGAACTGAAAGGAAAATGCACTCTTGAAAAAGATAACAATTTAGCCCCATACGTACATTGGTCCCATCTCTTATATCCTTCCACAGCATTCATATGGACATGTAAGCACTGTTAAAGACAGATTTGGAAAAAATGTTAACCTATCATTTTCCTTTCAGGTTTATTCTTTAAGCTTTTGCTGTTTTATTCCTCCAAATGAAAGTCATGATCTTTACTTTTTCAGTTTCAAAACGGACGCACATCTCCATGCACTGCACTCAAATACTGCCACAGTAAAACATGTCTTTATTTTTCCTATTTGGTCTATTTTGATTTAACATAAAACTGCACGCAGTTAGCTTTTACCAAAGAGCTTCATGTTGTAAGTGCATGACATAGAAATGATTGCGCTTATGATGCTCAGCATTATGCAATTACTCTAAGTATTCACAGAATATTTCATGAAAAGCATCTGGCTTTCGCTGTAAATGTTACATTTCTGGATATTTGCATGTTTCACCGTTGCATACTCAAATTCTGTTCTTCATATGACAAAATAGATTCTAAATTCAGGCTACACACTGAATGAAACAATAGATGTTTTACTTTTGATGATTAGTTATATTGTAATGAATCTCCACAACAGGACAAAGGTTCAGTGTTTCACCCTGATGTCATTTAGCAAACACTTTTGCACTTATTGTCTACAGATTCACTGAGCCGGCTGGTGGGGGTCCTCAAATCCAAGTTTTGATATTCAGTTTGCTCTTTTCATTCTTTTAAATGTTTGGGGGGTTTTTTCTTTAGAAAAAACATGTTATTATCAGTATTCTTACATTTTATTTATGTTTGCTGAATTCCTCACCGGCCGAGCAGACACATTTTTATTCAACATTTGTTTTGAGCCCTTTGAAATTGAAATGATAATAATAATAAAAAAAGATTTGTAACTTTGCCCCGGCCTGGTTTTTATTTTGTTCAACATATGCCATTTGGTTTAATATCTGTCCTTTGAGGAGAAAATGTGATTCTGTTGGCTTTTTTCCTTTTCTTTTTTTTCAGCTTGATGGAAGATAAAACGCGCTCTCCTGTGATGCTTTCATGTGCCTTTTTATTTCTTCTTTTTCACCTAACGTTTCCATCTTTTGAACACACGCAGTCACACTCCTTCATTATCATGTCAGAGCCCTGTCAGGCAGCTCAACACGGCCACCAAAATTAGAGGAACCAGAGTGGACCACTTAAAAGCCTGGAGACCTTTATGTCTTCAAAAAAAGAAAAAAAAATCTGCATAAAAAGGGTATCATTTCCACAGCTGGTTGTCTCACAGTAACTATGCCAGAGTATCCCCTTGTTCCACCCCTATGGAGCATTTTCCTTCCTATTCATTTCCTCTAGCAGCCAAAAGGAGGGAAATGGAAGAATCCAGACTGGTCTGGACTGTCTGCTTCCTCAATAAAAAGACTGTCATCGGGGTCATGTCTAGTCTGCCCCCCGAGACCAGGCTGAGCCCAGTCTGTAGGTCATGTCTGAGTCCTGTGCACACGCACACACACACACACACCCTGGTCTCTATAGCAACTGCTGCTAGCAGTAGCTTCCTGACTTGGCATGCTGCAGTCCACAAAGCAGGCTGAAGGGGCCCCGAGGCCTCCAGCACAGATGCACACAAAAAGTGATAATATGAATGTGTCAGCCCTGTCACCTTTGGCTTCATTAGGCTTCTCATACCTGCCAGAGAGGAGTGGGCTTGACTGCTCATAGTGAGTGAAGATGAATTGAAAAAAAAAAAAGGCAAATGATGCACCTTCAAGTATCACCTAACAGCATCACAAATGCTGTTTCTGGAAAGATTTGATCCAAATGATGTTAAGTGGCTTTTTGCTGGTTATTGCACAGATAGCCAGAAACCTGTCATTCCCTAACTTGGATGACATTTGTGACTTGTTAAAAGGTATAAAAATGAAAAGATTTGCCTTTGGACAGTTTTGTGTCAGTATAAAAAAAAATCTCATTTGCAATAGTTTTAGTTTGTAAGGATTTACTTTTAAAGCACCACTGCTAAATAACATTCCTAACTTTAGTGCAACTTCCTCCACAAAATTAAGTTCCTGCAGCAAAGAACAGCCACAAACGTATTTCTTCTCAGACATTTTACGGGGCATCGGGTTCATAGCAATCATGAGAGATTAAAGAGTGATGCTCTCAGGAGGCTGGGGTCAGAGATCAAGACCCTGCACGGCAGCTAGACACTCTATTGTCCTACATGATCTCTTTTGTCTAATGGAGCACCAGTTTTTAAAAAGAAAAGCTTTTATAGGTGAAATCTCCCACGCTCTGTGAGGGAAGGCAAAATGAAGTGAGAATTTTTAAATGAGACCAAAAAAGTACATTTTTTTATTAAGCTGTACACACACACACACACACACACAAAAAAAAAGAAGCATTTGGGTTACAGCCAAAAATCTGCACACCATGCATTCAAAAAATCTCAAAGCAACATTCTAATATGACCTTCACAGTATAATGATTTCAGAGCAAACAACCAAAAAACACACTAAAAATCAAAAGTTGTCATAAAGAAAATACAAAACTCATTCCAAATTACATAACATGTCATTTCTAACTAACAAAGATCAGAGGCAATACAACATAAATAAATAAATAGAAGGTGTTGATTAATCTAGCCTGTACATGACTGACTGGTTATTAAAAGCACAAACTCAAAATTGATGTAGTTAATTAAGACAGTGCAGTTTAAAAATGTCACTGATGGGTAGTGTGTGAAAATATTTTTCTAAAATGCAGATGTGTACAAGCCATTCATTGAAACGTTTCTACTAAATACATATAAGCATGAAGGAGAGAGGCTTTAAAAGTGACTCACAAGTCGCCCCAGAGCTCCCAGGCACTTAGAATAAAAAGCAACAACTGTTCAGTGCTCAGCTTCCAGACATTAAGCCGCATTATTACAGAATGTTGTAGAAAAAGAGAGAAAATAGAGAGGGAAACAAAAAAAGGAGAGAAAAAAAAAACATTTAGCACTCTTGAATCGGTTCTTTAAAAGGGAAACAAAGTCCCTCACATAAACATAACATCTTTCTACTCAGGGAGTACATACTTAAACCTGCCCTGGTACCATTAAATATCTTAAATGCAGCATTTTACAGTAGTCCTATTCTGATAACACTATTATAGATACTTATGACAAGTTGCAGAAAAATGTTTTTATAAAGTGGATGGGACATGAGACAAAGTGCAATTTACTGGCTGGCAACATTCAGTCTAGGTTCCCGGCCCTTGTCTGCATGTCATGCTGGGTGAGTTAAAGCATCGGTAAACCACCGTGGTAACTATATTGCAAGATTCTCTAAGTTTACAAGTCTTTGAAGAAATCATTTAACACACAACAATCTGAAAAGAAATTCTAAAGTATTTCTTATTTCATGAGCATTCAGCAGCACAAAAGTGGTTCCAACTTGTGTTTTGATGAGGTAAATGGCAATTCTTTTTAAAATACTGACCTAATAAAAAGGTATAAAAAGAAATGTTTATTCACCTGCTATCAATTCCTCCTTATTCAACTCTTTCCTAACTCACTTTCTGAATATAAGCTTTAATTACTAAATAAACATCCAAACAACCTGTTGGGCGGTTATCATGCAGATATGTTAAATGGTGATACTAATCAACAAAATAAGAAAAGCTGCAATTAAAATGTGGCGTTCAAGGCAGCTCAGGAGCGGTATTACCTGTGGAAATATGGGCTTTGAGGTTTGCTCATTTTTTTTTTTGCCCAATCAACTAAGTAAATTGGGAAAAAATAAGATGATAGCACAGTCTCTAATCAACAGATATTCTCCCTAGTCAATTATTGTGTATATCATGATTGTAGGCCGCATATCAACACACATTTTACTTATTTTTTGGAAGTAAATCAAAAAGCTCAGCTAAGGAGTTGTCATTTTTTTGTTATTTATCTGTTTAATGTTTAAACTCAGAGGTGACATAGAGCAGAGACAAAAGACGAACCAGTTACTTTTTATGTCTGCACCACACATTGTAGCACAACTGATGAATCCAAATCTGAGGTGAGGTGCATACATGCAGCTTTTTAACAAAATGCTAATTTTCCCATATTGCAATTTCCACGACACTGGATTTCATTTTTAAAAAAGCCAACATTTTTTCCTCCAGCCACAATCTGTTTTTCCTCTCTGTCAAAATTTGCATAGGCAATCTTCAGACTAAGTGTCTGTTGACAGACAGATTTCTGCTTATCAAATAATGTTAAAAAATATATATAAGTAACATAGCTGCCAAACAGGAAGCCTGGTATCCCAGCAATGCTTTGATTGATCAATTTGGTACATGGACAGAGAACCATTTTGAGGAACCAGACAATTTGAGCATTTGGCCATTAGGGGGTGCTCCACAACATAAACTTGTCTTCTGCCTGATATTTGTAGAACGGTTTTGTTTACATACTCAACAGAAGGGAGCCGTCATAAAATCTTTCCAGTTAAGTAATGAGCCTTAAGCATGTTCAGAGCACAGGTGACCTGCAGTCATCTCCTGTTTAGACATAAATTGCTGCTGCAGCTCTGCCAACATGCCATAAAAGATGCACTTTCTGTATATATGTGATGCACGAATAGTGAATCCAGGTAAAATGGTGAGACCTGGAAAAAGCTGAATTTGCTTTGTGATACAAGCCCCGGTTCTTTCTGTATATTGGTGTTACTGAAGCCAGTATCCTGCTGGTCAAAACTGTAACGGTGTCCGACACTTCATCAGAAATTCTTCTACAAAATGAGGTGCAATCTGTCTGTGGTTGAGTGTTTCATTGAAATGTAGCCTTTGCTGTCTGCAGACATTCTTTGCAACAGCACAACATGGGCTGAGAGCTTAGGTTCCATTGCAAGTCCAGACATAAAGCACTCAAATTTCCTCAGTTCTGCATCAAGTACTGGTGGAAGTAGATGCCAAATAGAGAGCTGATGACTTGGCAGGCAGCCACCCACCAGGTAAGGAAGGCAAAGAAACCACGAAAGAAAAGTGGAGTGAGGAGGGAGCGTAGCGCTGTGAAAGTCTCTATTAGGCGAGCTACTGTAGCCTGGATGTCCTCCTCCATGTCTTCCATCCCGTCTTCATCTTCATCAAGCACACCAGGGAGCACAGGCGCTGCTGTGGGCATCACTAGCGCTGGTGTCACCCCAGGAGTCTCCTCAGCACCCACACCCCAGGAGAAACCTCCTGTAAGAAAACACCGCATGTGAGGTTTAAATGACACTAAAACTTGAGTCAGAGTAAATTGTATAATGCATTACTCTGCTGTAGGTGACACCAAAAAGTTAGTTTAACAATTTGGGATATTTACTTAAGAACCCTCAGTTGTCAGCCCTTTACAGACCAGAAACTGAGTTGGGTCTGATAGAAGTGTTGAGCTGATCCAGTTTTAGCTCTGCTAAATGCACAACAGTTTGGTTACGAGCTAATGTCTTACATAGCTTTTATCTCCAATATGGCCGATTGTCAAAACATTGGCACACTGGTCAGTTCTTGCTGCAGTTTTTACCTGTTAAAACCACTTGTTTCACAAGTAAAACACAGTTGGCACAAGTTACTGATTAAACGCTGCAGCATCACTCAAGAACTACCACTGTTACCTAGAAAACAAAGATCTACAGGAGAATCCCAAATGAACTCCTCATGCATAAAATCAACATTTTAAGCTTATTATAAGTTATTATTATTCAGTTATTATTATTCAGAGAAATGCAGAGTATATGTCAGGATGTTAAAGTTGTTATCTTAGACTATCAGAGGAATGAATATCCACCACACATTTCATATCATCTGCTGCTCATCTCATTTTCAGGATGTAGCTACAGGCTGAAAAAAAATATTTAAGCCATCTTCATTAATGTCAATTAACACATTAGCAAGGAGAAACCAATAACATTTCTGGATTCTTGTTAAGGTGTTCACAGTCCAAGATTAAAGCAAATCATCTCACTGAAATTACATTTCTGAAAAGGTTTAATCCTGGAGCTTGTATCCTTCAGGTCCTGATCCTCATCTGTTAGCTTTCTTTCTTTTATTTACCCAAAGCAGAGTGTTTAAAGAAAATTATGTAAAATTATTTAAGACACACTTAGCTGCTCCACAGGGCGGTAACCTATGGAACAGCTTACCACTAACAGTGAGAGATTGCCCCATGTAGAACTGCTTCAAAACTCACCTGAAAAGTATCTCAGGTCAAACCAAGACTGTACTCACTTATTCCCATAGGAATTATGTATATAAATTCTAATTTAGGCATGCATGTGCGTATGTATATAGGCATATATGTGCAATAACTTAGACAAGCGTACACACGTAAATATAGATATACTATGATTTGTATTCCCAATAGTGATATATATATATATATATATATATATATATATATAAAAATAATGTACTGTATGAATATGTATACAAGTGTATATAGTGGTTTGTGTGAACCTGGTTGCTGTCTTTCGTTTTCCTATTTTTTCTCTTTTCTTTTTAAAAAAAAAATCTGATTAAATGGTAATTTATCAATTTGTTGTACTTTCAAACCCTTGCTTTTAACATCCTCCAGGGACAACAGATGGAAATTACTTTTGGTGTGTAATCTGGTGTGTTTACGTTACATGGTTTCATGTTAAGGTAAATAATTTTCACTGCCCCTTCAAAATAAACAAAACTGCTACTACATAAAAGCTGCTCTGATATAATCTTAAATCTTAATCTTCAATAACTCACTATCAATTAAATAAATATCTTTCACTTGACTTAGCTCGACAGCTGTGATAGAGTTCATTCAGCTATCAGCAATACTGCCCTACCACAAACTGGTACACATACCACAATTCATCTCCATAACTTTTTCTAAATTAGCTTCCAGATAGTTTTAGACTTGATATTAAACTTTAATTTTTTTGCATCTGAACTGATGTTGCACATCCTCAAATCGTGAAAACAGAGCTCCTCAGACCTTCTCACTACATGCTTATAACCTTACTTATACCTTTTCCCCCTTTGGTTTGCAATTCAGACTACCATTTATTGTGATATCTATTCTTTTTGGTTTATTATGTTAAAACATTTTTGTAAATGTTTAATGTCTTTTACATTTAACAAATGATTAATAAATCTACTTGACTGTAAATCATTCAAAGTTGTGATGATTTCTCATTTAAAAATGCTGAATGTTTGCACAAGGCAAGTTTATTTGTATAGCACATTTCATACATTCGGCAATCCAATGTGTTGTTTAATTCAATTTAATGGGGACTCAAAGAATTTGAGCGTTTTTGGTAGTGTATTCAGTACAATCCTACAGAACCTCAAACTTATTGTCTAATATTTTAGGAAAAACCGAAGTGCAAACATCAAATTGCAGCTTTTGTGTTTTTTAGACATAATGCAAAGCTAATCTTTCTGCCTCCTCATTGTGGTCTTACATCTAGATGACACAAGTATTGGTCTCTTCATTCAGTCTAAGTTCATCCAAAACTGGATGTTAAACCAATCGTGTCATTCTAAACTGGAAGGCAAGGGGATGAAGTGTTGACTCCACAAATGTGCCAATTCTGATGACAGTGACAGGATTTTACTTACCTAGTGCCTTGAGTGACAGAGTGGAGAACAGGATGAGCAGAACTGGAATCAGATACTGAAGAGTAACTACGCTCAGGTAGCAAAACACACGTGTAACCTGGAAATAAAAAAATAAAAGTTTTATTAAGATTTTACTGCCTTGTAGACCAAAGAGATTTATATGGATTTAAAAGTTTAAAAATGAAATATCTACTCTACAAAAGAAATAAAACTCTCAGAAATCAAAGTGCAAGTTAGAAAAGTGTAGCTAACCTTCCTCTGGATGTCAATGGCAGCGATGCGTCCGGCCTCCTTCTTCATCTGTTCTACCCATTTCTGGGCCAGGTTGAGATAGGCCTGCAGGTGGTAGCGGATCAGTCCCAGTCGCAGCACACACAGTACAACAATGATCCACAGACGCATGCTGTCAAATGCTGCACTGGACACTCTGCAAAAGTAAGAGTATTAGAAACCAGCCTGCTGACCACTCTGCAGTAAATGGAGGACATCAATTACTTCCTGACTGTTGATTATCTTATAGCTGGGATTGCTTGTAGGGGATAAAAGGAGCACACTCACAATGTGATTGAGGTCTTTCCCATAGGTGCATTGGCTAGGAAGTCTCTAGCAATGGGTTTCACCCACAGAATCAACACAATAACAGGAGAAAGGAAACTCATGTGCAGCAAAATCCTGTCAGGAAACAGAGATTAGTGAGAGATCCATGCACAGTTAATGTGATGCTAAGGCAGCCTGCAGGCTGCTTCTTTTCCCTTTTTTAAATAAAAACTTCTTACTGAATGAGTGGGCGGTCTGAGTTCATCTGTACAGCATCTAGATGAGTCTGAGCCAGCCGCAGTCCGGGGAAGGCCAGGAGGGCGCCAATGTAAGCGCAGACAGCAGCCAGACCAAGCTTCACTGTCAGTTTAGTCACTGGGATCCTGGGATCAAAACAACCATCAACAGTATGTGAAACCAATATGGCTGCATCTAAAGAAGATATCCCTTAATACGACATGCAATAGCAAACACTTTTTAAAAAGTTGTTTTGGTATCTCAGCTTCGAGTAATATTTGCATGCACAGATACTTACGACCAATCAGCATAGCCTTGCTGTTTGGCAAATATCTCCAAATTGTCAAATAAGCTAGAAAATCCAGGTTCCAGGCCAAACTCCAGGTAGTCTTCTCTGACAACAAGCACCAGCATTGCCACCAACAGAGACAGAAAGCCAAAGGCAAGGCACACTGAGCGTTCACCGCCCTCCTCAGAGCGGAAGTAGTGGCTCATCAGAGTGTAAAGGGTCTTTCTGAGGTTTACTGGTTAAAGGAAAGTAACCAAGGGGTAACTAACTAGCCTATGACTCTCTAAATACTGTAATTTAGAGAAGATTTTAAATTACCAAATACCTGATTTAAGTTACATCCTTATATAACTTATTACTGCTAGCATACATTTTGATAATGACACAAAGATACTTCATGACCTCTGTTACTACATCATGTAAGAAATTGAAGAAACTGCAGCTTTACAATGAAATATTCAAGTTCTCCCTCTTTAGTCAGTACTAAATACACTTAAAAGACTTGCTTACAGACTTGGCTGCTGTTAGAAAAAGTTGATATTCAATCAAAGGATACAGACCAAAAAACACTGTAATGACACACCAGATGGCTCCGATATTGACTTCTTTGCTGGCATCCACCACACAGTAGTAACACTCAGTGAAGAGGAAGACACCAAACGCATAGACTGCAAAATCTACTAGCCACTGGTACTCCAGGAAAAACCGCAGCACTGTAAGCAGAAACAAAAAGTTAAAACTGCATTTCATAGAATATTTGCATGGACTGAAGTGTATTGAGAAATACCGCATATATATTATGGGTCAGTAGTCATGACTTGTGCTTATAGCATTTTCTGTGATTGTAAATAAGGAACTGTGATTTAGATAAAGGAGTGTTTGCTTTACCTAGAGCATCAACCACACTGACTGGCGCTTTCTCCAAGTGAAGGTCGATGTCTTTGGGTACAGTGAGAGGCTTGTTCTCCCCATTCTGTCGTCTATAAGCAGCAGTCAATTTTTACGAGGAAACATGAGTATATTAAAACTTTGCAGGTGAGTTTTATCAAGAGGAAACTCAAGGAGACAGATCAGCAACACATCAAACTAAATTGTGTCTGTGTTAAGCAACCTTTTACACAAGAAAACCTGCATTGTCAATTCATAACATACATATTCAGATATTTAACAAAATACATTTCCCATCGCTTACCTGTCTCTTCTGTTTAGTTTCGGCATCTGCTTTCCAGCCAAAGCACAAAGCTCTCCCTCTGAAGGGTGTTTGAATCGGAACAAACTGAAAGATTCAACATCATGTGTAAGTGCACTGCATATTATAAGTGAAATGAATGAAGGTTTATGGACTAGCGGCAAGGGGGGAGATTACCTGCCATTACAGAGGAGCCAGCGGGCAAATGAGCAGTGTGGAGCCATCTTCTGCATGATGCTGGCAGCCAGCAGGCTGACCACTAGCTGAATCCCCATCAGCGCCTGTCAGAGGAAGCAAACACCAGCAACAAAAGAAAACACTATTGAGTCAGTTGGTAATACATAACAGAGCAAGAGGCGCCTATCTATAGCAGTGCCAAGACTGTATATTGCCTTGCGCTGCAACAACAAAAGACATAAGAGTTTAAGAAAAGGCATTCTTTGATATACAATTAAAATGGTTCACATTATCACACGCTGCAGAAGCTGAAGTTGCAAACCACGACCAAAAAACAGCTAAGAGTAACCCTAGATAAAAGTCTGGCAAATTTAAACATAGGGTGTGTTGAAAGTCCCCACATAATGAATGAAACTTAGCAAATGGTTATGGGGCTAAATTTAGCTAAAACCCCAGCACCTGTCAGCCTGCTACAACGGTTAGCCAACCAGTTAGCATTAGCAAAGTATCTTTCCGCAGAGCTTTTCAGCTCACTGGAGAACCTCAAAGCGTGCTCTTTACGCTAGTAGTTGAGGGCTTTTGTGGCTGGGTGTAAATGAATTTACCATCTCCTCTATCAAAAGAAGTGGCCAAAATCCGAGCAGCTTCTGTACATGCAGGACAGTCTTTGACAGCTGGACCAACTGACACGTGAAACTGATCGATGCCCCGGATGTAGTCGTTGGGTCTCGAGATGCCTTCAGGTACTCCGCGAAAGCTGCGTAAATTTGGATTTAATGGAAGCTGCTGAAACTGACTACATAACCCATAGGTTTAGCAATCTAACTTCCAAATGTTTTACTTTATTTCCATCCAGTTGTGTTTGATAGTTGTTGTTTTTAATTTTTTGGACGGCCGTAAGCATTTTGATGTAAGTTAATACTTTGGTACATTTAAAACTTCGCGTTAAAATTTGTTGACTGCTTTCCATTGCTCCTGCTACTGACATCATTTTTATTTACCTTGCATGGTTTACATGGATTGATATAAAGTGGAAATATTTACAAGTGGATCTTTTGGATTTGAAAAGATTATGTAAGAACGAATTTAAAGTAAATTGGACATGCTTTTTTAATTCATGGAGCACTGAGCATGACATAATTTAAAGGCAAATAAAACTGAGAACAACCAAAACTGTGATGTACCAAAAGACTTATCAGAAAAAATATTGTCATTAGTTAGCCTCCCTCAGTAATTAACATAACTATTCCCAGTGTTAAGAAGGCAACAAAACTTTCCAGTCAAAGTAAAGTAAATTAATCTTTTAAGAAACAATGTATGTAATAAATTGTTAGTTGGCATCAGATTATAATTATTATCATTATTATTATGTGGCTTTGACTTTTCACATAATGAAGACTTTGAAGCGGCTCCTTGTCCATTGGATGAAACTGCAGGTTGCTGAGGATCTAGAGTTTTTCAGTTTGCCTACCAGGAACACTCATGAGCTGAATGTGCGGTGCTGCACGAGTGATACACTTGGATGAGTCTGGTTCTTACTTGATGATCATGTTCTTCAACTTCGCCAGCACTTTCAACACTATAAGGCCTCCCATACTGAGAGCCAAACATATGGTTATGGGGGTGGCCCCCCTGACATCCTGGATTATGGACTATCTGACATCCAGACCTCGTCGTCAGGGTGGAGAGATGTGTTTCTGGGACATTGGAACGCAGCACTGGGGCTTGCCAAAGGACTGTTCAGCTCCCTTTCTTTTCACGCTCTGTATCAGACTCTAGATACAACTCAGTCCTGCCACATACAGAAATATTCAGATTATACAGCTGTTGTGGCATGTGTGAGCAGTGGACAGGTGGGGGAGTACAGGGACCTTGTGGAGGCCTTCACAGACTGGAGTAAAAATAACTGTCTTTTCGTGAACACCACCAAGACTAAGGAGGTGGTGATGGATTTCACTAGATCTAAAACCAGCCAGTCTACATTGATGAAGAGGAAATCGAGACTGTGCATAGCTACAAATACCTGGGGGTAGTTCTAGACCACAAGCTGGAGTGGTCTTCCAACACAAACGTAGCATACAGGAAGGGACAGTCAGCTTTTCTTACTCAGGCGGCTCAGGCACTACAGACAAAGACTGTAGGCATCTAGACAAACTGGTAAAAGAAAAAGGCCAGTTCTGTATTGGGTAGGATATAGGACCCTATTAGCATTGTGGTGAAGCAGCGGAGGAGGAGGACACTGCAGGGCATTTTGAACTATAATAAACACCCCCTCAATAACACCCTAACAAAACAGAGAAGCAGATGCAGTGACAGGCTGATCTGACTGTGCTGCAGGACTGAGAGGTTCAGGATATCCTTTGTCCCTACGGCCATTAGACTGTACAACAGTCCCTTCCAACATGTTGGTCTTATAACTCTTAAATCTTTATTGATAATGAAATTATATTGAAATCTATCTATCTATCTATCTATCTATCTATCTATCTATCTATCTATCTATCTATCTATCTATCTATCTATCTA
>JBBBVU010000015.1:22176490-22190750 GCA_037177055.1 Atherinosoma microstoma | reverse complement strand
ACACACACACACACACACACACACACACACACACACACACACACACACACACACACACACACACACACACACTGTTGCTTTTTGACCTTCGAGAAACTTAAATCCATGGTAGCCAATGTTTTGCCAATCCATTCATAATATTAAATTAGCACATTTAGATTGTACATTTTAATGATGTTCTTTAAAGGATGTATAGTCCCTTCTATTTACTTTCATTTGCATTTAAAGGCAGTTCGGACACATGAATTAAACTGTTTTTAGTCTATTTTGTTGTCTTGAAGCGAGTTTAAACATCAGAATTCGTAATATGTAAAAAAAAAAAAAAATCCTTTCATTTACTAAATTCTTTTTATTACAAGCCTGCCTGCCCCTAAATATGCTTGATGTAACCTAAAGTTTATTTCTCGTGTTTTCTTCGAAACATCTCATTCGGAAATCTTCCCTTTGGCCCGCAAATAGTCTCCCACATACAAACCTCCTGGAATCTGGCACAGCTGATTAAAATTCAAACGTCTAAAAATATTTCAACTCAATAAAGAACAGCAGCCACGCTGAATAGAAACAGAAAGCTTGTAATTTTGAATACACACTGTGGACGTCTCAGCATACAGTGTGGATGTCGTGATTCTGTTTAACATGGTGACAATTAGCTAACACATCACATGCTTCCATGAGTGTGCAGGAGAGGTTGCGGGATAATGTATTCCAAAGCAGCGTTAAGGTACAGTAGCGCTTCTAGTCCTTCTCTAAATTTAGTTAATTGGACTTCCAGATAATCTCCTCCCTGAAAGGATTAATTATAACATTAATGCAAAGATTTTCTGAAGACTTATTATAGCCAACAGAGAAAATAAGCATTGTGCATAAAATTATAGCGAGGGAGGGATAAATCTATCATTTAACGAAGATTTCCATTGACAATATAAAATCTCCGCACTAAACTCATAAGCCAAATTGGGTCAGCTATTGAATCATTGTACCTGTGATCAGTAGGATGTCATCTCGTTCATTCCACTGCTCTCCTCTCCTTTATGGAAGCAAACTTTCTGTCCTTATTTACGCAAACAGGGTGTGGTTGAAAGATGGATTCTTCACTGTCAGCAAGTCTTTAAACGTGGCCACTTGTGTGACACACATGGCCCAAGGTGATTTTTGCTTACTGCTTGAGTAAAGATGTCGGATGATGTTTCTGAGTGATGCTGTCAGTGTGAACCTAAAATGGTGCAGTTACTGTTGCCGGGTGTTTTCCAAAGACATTTATTTATTCCTCGCTTTTCTGTTGGAGCTTCGAAATTCCACTTCAGCGGATTTGAGAGCTCTTGTTGAGATCCAACATCCTCTTCCACGTTAGGAAACTGTTTATGGTGGCGGGAAAGCTATTTGCAAACCTCAAATATTGCATTACATGTCTCTCGATTCCGTAGCCTCTCTGTTTACAGTTAGTTATATCTTTAATGCTCGCCCATGTGTGCCAATGAGCATGTCTAATTCAGTGAGCACCGCGCCTATCCCTTGGCAGTCTGACCCCGGAGGGCCCCGGGCGGCCCTCCGCCTCCTGCGCGTCACATCTGACACCTTCGCAGCTCACAGCCGATGCGCTTTCTCTTCCCCATCTTTCTCTTGCGCTTGGTCTTCCTTGTTTGTCTAACAGCTCAAAATGGACTCCGTTCCTATTTTATTTCCCCTCTGACACACATGCGTGCAGCGACAATGCTGCTCTGTGTAAAAACGGGCTTTGTCTTCACAATGTGCCGGTATCTCCACGTGGTCGAAGACACGCAGCACCACGACTGCAAACAGCCGGGTAGACACGCTCACAACCCGGACTGAGACAAAAAAAATAAATAAAAAGATCTTGGAAGTACACAACCTGCTGGATATTAATAATGTAGTCATATTTCACGATAAAGCACAACGACTGTCCGATAATGGACACCGCTATTTCAAAGCAGGCTTAAACTGTGAGTATTGTTTGTGTTCATTAAATCGAAGGCCAGTGTCTCTGATGATGACCTGTTTAGTTGAAAACACGTTTTGGCGACATTTTGAATGAATTTATGGGGGGGAAACATCAGGTGCTTAAACAATCTCATTTTAAATGGCTGTAACATGCTTATAATATCGCGTGAGTTACAAAAGAAACAACTCGACCTATATCGGGAAATATTTTTATGTGAGACATGTTAAAAATGTATCAAATTATATTTAATCCTGCAATTTACATTCATCTCAAACTGTTTATAAAACTTAGTTTTTAAGTCTAATAATGACTTGTACTAAAACACCTATTTATGGACTGGTGATTATAAAGGCTCTGCTACAACTTGTTAGCACGTCACTGATCAATTATATCCAGTAAAGCAGGACTTGTTCCTCTAGATCATGTTGTTGACATTTAGCTGGAAGCCATTCTACTGTAAGTTACTAAAAACTGTAAGTTGTGACTTAGGCTACTGTCACTAAAAACGAAAACTATGGCCCTGTGGTTTGCAATGGGTCGATGTGAGCTGGCATTTAAAACAATATTAGCTGGTTGTTGGTGAAAGGCCTGTGCTGTGCGGAAGTGTCTCTTATCTCAGTTTATGAGTTGTGTGTGTTTTTTTTTATGGGATCTCTAAATGGGCGTTATGTGGTGATATCAGTAAGGAAATGCATGCTGTATTATGGTTATTACACGTTGCTACGCATGTGGATGATGGATGTGTCATCATCCTCCTGCAGCTGGATGACTTCACCCTGCAGATGCTCGTCAGGACTCAGCCTCAACAGTGGGAGTAAGTTCACCAGTGTTTTATTTGTGGATAGCAGATGATGAAGGGAGGAGCTTTGTAGGAAAATGGATTACTTTGTATTTTGGGGTTGCTGCTTTTTGTTGTTGTTGTTGCTGGCCTCATACTGGTGGAAGCTTTGGTTTGTATATTTTTATAATCATTATTATTTTTATTATTGTCCCTTCATGCTGTTTTTCCGTTTTCAGTCTGCTGAAATGTTGATGTCAAAGTCTTTATACAAGGATCAAAGGAGAGAAAAAAGATTAGAAAAGACAATGATAAAACAGGAAATCACCCTGACTATAACCTGCTTTGTGCATGCGCGCGGTTAAGTGCGAATATAAGAGACAGAAATAGAGAGGGAGAGAGGGAGGCGCGCGCTTGCAGGCGGATTGCAATGGCTCCATGTGACCACAACAAGCAGCTCCGGCGGCGGCCCCTTTAAGAGACGTGGGTTAGTTTTTCTCTTTGGTTATCTAGCTGTATGAGTTTATGTAATATCATAAAGCTAGAGAACCGAATGTATAAACTAATTCTGCAGTCGTCACTGTGGAGCGAGCCGGAACCGGACCGACGAAGGGGCGTGCTGCCGGAGCGGATGGATGGATGGATGGATGCAGCCTGCACGGAGGACCGGGAGCCCGCAACAGCGTCCGTGCATTGCGCGGAGAAACGCCTACTATCATCCTGGATGTTCATCGGTACAGAGAGGAACGCCGCCACCCAGAAAATGGATTCATTGCGCTATATTTGTTTTACATGGGGATGCATGGAGTGACAGTAGTTAGCAACCGGAGACAGGCTTCATTCATAGAGTGATGAGGAGGAGGAGAAGGAGGAGGGCTACTCGGCAGTGGTGTTGATGTTTCTCATAATGGAACATACTTGGCTGTTAGTCACGACAAAGGCTGCTTTTAAAAAAGATGTTTTAGATGCTCTTCTTTTCATTGTGTAGTTTCTTGGATGCCGATGAGCAGGAAAGATAAGGTGAGATGAACACGATGTAAGAGGCACCTGATTGGAAGACTCGTGGGAGTCACGTGTTCTACCAGGACATCCCCCCCCCCCACCTCAACCCCCCTTACTGGCCTATCTATTTAGGTTCTACCAATCAAAGGTAATGGACCTGCAGCAGGCACCTGTATTAAGAAGCTTCTGCACCTCTGCCAATATATGCAGAGAAATATTTAGCTTCTAGTAGGAGAGGTCCGTTCACACTGTGCTCTAATTGCCTGTGAGGTTGAGTAATCTGAATATGACATACATTTCTAGTGTTTGATATGCTACAAAAACCAGAAGATAATGTCTATCAGGTCATCGATGTCACAGGTTATGAGGTGGAGAAGAAGGCAATTTTGCAGTTCAGTCAGTGTTTGTCAAAGGGTTAACCTTATATCCCTGGATTTAGCCTGATTGATGCCCCCATTAACAGCACCTTCAGGCCTAAAACATAAGAAAGGCACAGAAAACTGACTAACACTACTTCAGTAGAGCAGGGACATAACAAACTAAATATTTTAGCATTGTTTAAGGGATTTGTTGCCTTTGCTGGGGAGTTTTCAATGATGCAGTTTATTCCTGAGACAATGCTGGCATGTCAACACAAATGGCAGACAGAGTTTTTTATTTCCCCATTGCTGATGTGAAGCTGCAGAGATTTTGGAGGTAGTGCCAGGAGGAAAGGCAGGGTCACTCGTGTCATCCGGAGATCTGACTAGTTTTTTAGGCATGTTTTTTAATGCTGTTTGGGCTGCACATCATCCGCTCTTTCTCTGCTCTGTCCGAGTCAAAGATGGGCTGCCTGAGTGATGGGTTGGTGGAGCCTGTTGAATTTTAAACAAGCTAGTTCTGTGCTAGCTGCTAGAGCTGTAGCTTCTTATGGTTCTGCACTGTGCAGAGTGTGAGTGTGCAGCAGCACAAAGCCTGGTGCCACTTTTTGCTAGGCCCCAGTTTATACTGCGTCACAGACCAAGGAAGCTGTTAGCGATGGATATAGCTAGAGCTGAGAGATGCCATATGTGGGAAATGCCGTTGCCTGGCATTGTGTGCATGTGTGGCTATATACCTATTTACACTTATGATTATAAACCTCAGTTTTCAGCAACTGTGATTATGTTATTACAGTCATTTTAGACTATCAGAGTTTCCTTTGCTGTTTTTTGTAATTTGAAAGAGTGGGTGCAATTGTACAATAAATGATGATGTCCCAATATGACAATTTATTTAATACATGGAATTAATATCTTCAGCTAAAATATCCCAAACAACCATCATGATATTGCGATTAGATAAAAAACAACTGATTTGTGTGGAAATTCTGCTGCAGGTCTTGTCTGTCCCTCTATGCGTCATTGTAATATTAATCTAGGCATTTATAACTCAGTATGATCCGTCAGCTGCATTTGTTCTACACCGACAGCACCACCCTCCCAGCTTTCACACTGTTGCAGCAGAAATTAATGCATTGCTGAAGGCTAATAAATGGAGGATATGGAGAATGCCCTTTGAAATTCAAATGCAGTCTGTTGAGTGACTGAGAGGCAGGCTAGACGTTGGTTTTTCCCACATTAATATGTGTCTGTCTGGGCCCTCTCCACCATCAGGAGGAGGCCCTCAACACCAGATGGAGCCCAGTCTAGACTAGGTCTAGCTTCCAAGCACCTGCCATAAGGCTGCATTAAACATTTCATTGTCTCAGTGATTTCTCCGTCTACTCGAATGTTTTTTTTTTCTTTTTATTGTTTCACCAGCCTGTTTTCATTCTTATAGGAATTATGAAATTATGAAACAGAGAGAAGGAAAATGATGTCAAATGAACATATAGAGAAGATATGTGAGGAAAAGAGCTGTGTTTATGCTTGCAAGCCATGCAATTCCAACCAATCTCTAAGGTCTGTAGACTATCATGTCAATGCCCCCCACCTCCCATTACTTTGATGCCATTTTTCATTATGTCCATCTGGATGTTGCTTAAAAGTTGTTGACGAAGATGGCTGGACAAAGCAGTCATCCTATACGCAACATAGCCATTGTTTTAGGTTTACAGTCCTTCTGCAGGCTACCACCCTATAGATCAGAGCTACTCAATTCAGTCCTACGAGGGCTGCAGTCCTGCAGGTTTTCAATGTTTCCCTGCTCCAACAACCTATGAAGTACTGCAAAATGACTCATTTAGTTGGGTCAGGTGTATTGGAGCAGGGATACATGGAAAACGTGCAGAACTGCAGAACCCTTGTAGGACCAAATTGAGTAACCCTGCTACAGATGTTACCTTGCTCGTAACACTTGGCCACTATATTGTAGAGTTGTCTGTGTGCATTTGTACATGTGCTTCCATGCATGTGTTTATGTGTGCTGCTGCACATTGTTACTGCAACCTCAATGCCTAATTTTTGTCACTGCAGGGTACAATAAACATGACAGACCCTGTGGACTGCATAATAGGGTCCATTTACAGTGTGTGATACAGCCTTGCTTTTTTTTTATTTTAAGTGTTTGGCTTGCATTCTTTTGCAAATTAGGCCATGAAATACTCTGAAAAATATATGTTTTCTTGAAATAGAAACTGGTTATTTATCTATTTATTTGTTTGCAAATAAAATAAAATAGTTATTATTAATACTTAATCATTATTAATTAATTATTAATATATTATTGTTATGAAATGAAATGAAATGAAATGAAATATACTTTATTTATCCCTCTTGGAGGGAAATTATTAATTATTATTAAATTATCATCATTATTATTATTATTGTTGTTGTTATTGTTATTATTATTATTATTATTATTACAGATGCTCTCTTACATGTATAATAGATAACTTTGGTGCGTGTGATTCCATATTATCCAAATCTAAAGTCTAGTGTTGTCATTTTTCCTATTATCATCTTGCCTTGAATTGCAGTGGCCTATATAAACCTGTTTCTCTGAACTTATGAATTCTGGGCTTGGTAGCCTAGCAACAGCCTCTGACCCATGCAAGAGAAAGAGGGAAACAATTTGTTTGAAAGACTGACATGCAGGCTTTAAACCCGCAAAGGATGTCAGATTTCAATGGATGTAATCCTTGTGTATTTTGTGTAATGGTTTGTGAGATTTTTGTTGTTTCTTTTTTTTTTGGAGGTGGGTGGGGGGGTGTTGTTAGTGTTTGTTAGTATGTGTGAGTGTGTGTTTGTGTATATGTGAATGATGGCTGAAGAGATTGCGATTGTAGACTGAACACCATCAGCTGCAATAGGAAATATAAAAAACTTTTTCCACATTTAGGCTATCTAAAAACGTAAAATGGGATTTTATTTTAATAAATACTTGAATATGGGTTAATAATCTATTTTACTCTATTAAGTAACTTTAGCAAAACAAATTAATCAGTTGCTTTTAACTACAGCGAATTGTGGATCTATCGGTCCCACTTTTTCTGTATTACCATAGATTATTCTATAAATCTTTCATGAATAAATCTTTTTATTCTATCAATTGACAAATCACATAGTTTGATAAAGTGGTTGTCAAAACAGATTCATTGTCTTTCCATTTGACAAATGAACTTAAGATTGTCTGTGAAAATGTCTTATATCTTGTCTGTGATATTATCAAACAATGCAAAACTTTATTGAGCAAAGCTTCATTCTGAATCAGTGAATCATTTACAACATTTCCTTTTGGAAAAAATAATGTGCACTATGTTGAAAATGTAAACACACAGATTAGACTGCCTTCTCTCATAAATAATGTTTTATGCTTTGCAGAAGTCTGTGCAGTACAAACTAAGTGCAGTCACACAGAAGTAAAAGAAAGGCCACCTCCCACCCTGAGGCCAAGAGGTCAGCGATCGGGTCAGGACATCAGCCCCGGCGTCTCAGGTGGGACACAGTCTCAGCTATGTTAATGAACTTCTTCTAAACACACTTGAACTTCAACCAGTTACACAGAACTCTAGAAAAAATAAAGCACAGTGTAACTTGTTTGCTTTGAGGCTTGCACGGTAAAACTGAGTCTGCATCAATTCAGCTTTTGCTACCATCTCTTCACACTTGAGCAGAACGGTTGACGTGTTTCTTACTTTTAGCAAGGACCTTTGTTAGTTTCTTTTCGTCACCCCTTCATTCAGTCCCCTTTCACCCTTTTATTTGTGATGTCTGATCCAATTTGTTAGACCCTTCCCTTTAGCCAGATGAGAGGGACAGTCGCTTGTATAATCTATATTTTCATTCCCTCGTCCATGCTTTTTATCCCTTTAAAGATACACGAGTGAGAGGACTTTGGTCTGTTTTGTGTTTAAGGTGTGCTCATGTGGAAAGACCGCCAGGGTGGCTAAGTCCCTCATTTTGCTAATTTCCTCCATCCTCCCCTCTGCTTTTTACTTTTCTGTCCACCTGGCCTCTGACGATACCTTGTATTCCAACGCTTGTGCTCACACACGGATAAACATCTACGTTTGATCTTTTTTACATTCATTTATGTGGTTGTTTATTCTAATCTGGAAAGTTTCAAGATACACGTTCATAGCCTCATAAAATTTCTCTGAAATTTACCAAGAAATACTTGAAAATCTTTTTTTTCCCAACATTAAAAGAGTATTTTTATTTTTATTTTTTATTCTAGATCTATTCAATTTAAAACATATTCTTACAAGGTATCTCATTATCTATAATTTTGTATTTATTACTTATCATTGATTTTTAGCCCAATTGATGTGCAGATAGACTTTTTATTCTTGAAATATTAACAAACACATCGCATCACAAACTCTTGACTTGAGCTGTCAGCTCCTCTACAGTCTTGTTGGCAAAGCCTTGCAAGCTGTGTTTTTATGTTGAAGGTGATGGAAGGGTGAAGCCAGGAGTATGTGACTTGCACACTTTCCTTTCACTTTCACTCCTGGTGTTGAGTGACAGGACTTAAGATGACCTTCCCCATCCTAGCTGCTGAGACAGCCCATAAAGGCCCAGAACGCTGCTCAGCTCGTGCATGTTCGGCCTCCTGCGGAGAACAAAGTGGAGGGTGTGATGGAGGCAGCACCGGAGAGGGAAGGAGAGGAAGCTGAAGACCCATCCGTTGAGATTGAGGGCCATCATCGGGGAGAAACAGAAGAAGTGATTTTTTATTTCCCTCCAGGGTTAGACTAGCATTCTGTGACATTGGCCTAGTTCTATATTGCCCGCCTCCCCTCCCCAAGAGAGAAAGTTGCATTTGAGAATCAGACAAGGAAAGATCAGAGGAGATTTCACAGCCTGTGGCTATCCTCCATAGTATTCGACCACCTCTTAAACCTCCTTTGCTTTGCCTCAACTCGTAGAGGGATGTCGGCCTATTTAGTCAATATCATATCCACAAACTAGATAAATCGATGCAAACAAGCTTTGGCTGGACATGAGCTTCAGAAGTGGAGGCATAGCTATAGGCTAAATTTGATACAGAGATGCATCAATCCAGAAGTGACACTCTTCCCATCTCCTTTGTATTCATAACAGCAAATTAAGAGCTTGTGTGCACAGGTCTGCATTCATGCTGCATTTTCCCCTTCAAGGAGCCAGGTGCAGGTTGTGCATTTGTTACAATTGTTCCTTTTGGAAGTGCAGACGGAAGGATGTGTGATTTCACACATAGCACTGTTGCTTCCACAGCTAAGCACGCTCATGTATATGGAAAGACTGGAAGAGAGGGAAGCAGTAATCCACTCATTTACAGTACCTCCGATCCGCTGCCATCTCTGTCATGCACATACCTCAGTGTACCATGGCCCCTCCCCTTCACACCCCTCACCCCTTTTTTCCATCCCTATTCGGGCTCATCTTGCCATCACCTCTCCAGCTCCGCCACCCCACAGAAACCAATTCAGGCCGCTGCTCCACACCGTCATGGCATGTTGGCCAAGGGAGATGGAGTCCTTTCACGTTTGGCTACAACTCCTGCCTCCCTCCGTCGCTGCCCCCTCACCTCTTCTCAACATTTCCTCAACACGCCTGGTGCATCAGCAGGGTGGCCAGACAGTGCGATATGACTGCTCCTGAGAATCTGCTGGAGTTATTCTGCACATTTTGTGACCTTTTAAAGTACAAAAATTGCATGTGTGTGCATGTGTGTTGTGATTCCACTGTGAGCCTGCTGTAGCCTGTTATGTTGTCAGGTTTTGCAAAAACATCTGAAACAACTAGAGCTGCTATTATGTGTTTAAACAGATTGATTGGGAGTTTAACCAGTAACAGGTTATCTGTAATGACACAACTTAACACCCACCATCCGTCCACTGCTTCTTTAATTTGACAATCTGCTTTTAGCAGGCTGCTGTTTGCTGGGATTTTTTCATTCTTTTAATGCTTTCAAGATCTGTATGCATAAACTGCACCGCTTGACTGTTCTTAAACACTGATTTAAATTATACCCTCCGCATTATGTGGCTTGATAGGAAATAAATCTCTTCAAATAAATACACTGGTTAGAAGGAGGCATAAAAGGGGTCTGATGCCTGTGTGTGCGTGGGCATACAGGAGTAGAACGGTGGGGTATGTTAACATAAATTAAAGTCCAGGTTTAGAGAAAAAAAGAGAAAGGAAAATATCCAGGTTTGAAGAACAGAAGGGAGTTTTAAAAGTAGGATAAACTCGTGGGATGAGGTGGAATAAGAAATGTGGGTCTATGAAGGTCACACTTTTTAGTATCCTATAATATATGCTGCTGTGTGTAGTGTAGTCAATAATCATAAGTTGCCTTTTTTTGCATTGGTATTTATTTCTTTATGTTGTTCCTTCGAGCACAGAGGCCTCTGGCATCTCAATGCACACTGGCTGAATGGTGGCTGCATTAAAGATTGGTGGTGGCTGTGATGGTGGGGTGCAGAAGGGTGACCAACAGAGGAGGGAGGGACAGGGGTCCCCTGAAAGGCAGCAGGCTGCAGAGTGAATGGAATGGGGGAAGCGGAGGTTTGGGGGGCATTAGCGGCAGAGGCAGGATGGGGGTGGTGGGGGCGACAGTGGGGGCTTCCATTGGTTCAATGCAACGGCTGAAGCAGCTGTGAAAGGATGTCTTCCCTTTTTCCCACGCCCAGTGCGACGCAGAGACCCTGCTTCAGCCTGCCAGGGTCAAGTCACATTTCTAATACATACACTGGGCCTGTGGACACTCACAATGCATGCGCACAGCTCATTTGTTTTATGTATGCACACAGACAGACACACACTTGTATGCATGCAGCGAGCAGACAGCCTCTCAGACAGAGACGTAGGTGGGGGCCACTGCTCAGAATAGAGACACTGATTTTTCTACCGTTGGTAGTGCTGCCTCATCTTGGATCTCGAAAATGAACGAGCTGCAAGTGCATTCACACACACTCATTTAGATTTCACTGTTAGAGCCGCCATTTCTGCTGTTTTAATTCTGGTGGCTGTGATGATGGGGTGAAATTTTGAGTTTGTCTTTATGTCTATAATTTTACACTTTTACATTTATCCCTAATCCCACATATAATGATGTATTTGTTGGTGTCTTCCCACCAGCTACCAAACCAAAGTCCCTCTCTTCTCTTCATAGGTTTATATCTAGTTGCCAAATAAACTATAATCATATACCAGGGAGGGGGATGTAAATGCTTTGTCCCAAAAGCCCCCCATTCTAACACTGCACCCCCACCACCCCAGTGCCAGATGCCCTGCTGTATTGTGTGGGTGCTGGGGAGCAGACAGGCAGGCTGCCCCTTTCCTGTCCATGATGTTACCCCAGTTGTCTGTCTGTCAGGGTCTGGAAGGAGCTTCACTGTGGGAAGGAAAAAACTATCTTTCAAGGTGGGAAGGGGGTGTTGGTGGTAGAAGTTCAAGGAGGGGTTCAGGGTTGGAATGGGATAATTTTTTTATGGGGGCAAAGCTTGAGGGTTTGGTGTTCAGGGAAGACACTGTCTGGCCTGAGAGGTCAACTCAAGTGGACTTGAGTAAGAAGTGTGTGATATGTGTCTGTTTTGTAGTAAAATAACTTCTACAGACTTTCTATAAATCTTTTGGTTTGTGTTTTCAAGAATTCAGTCTGGAGTCCAAACTCCTTGTTAAGTCTCATAAAGGGCCTGGAAGGAGAGCATAAATAAAAGAGGAAATAGATTTAACCTTCTTTGTTCATTATCACTTCTATCAAGAAAAATCCACAAATGTACAAAAATAAATTTAACTCAGACAATATATTAGTTTAACTGTAATGTAGTATTTGGTCTTACTAAATATCCAAGATATTACACTGAGTGAATATTACACCCTATTAGAAACAGTGAATTGTCATGCTCTCATTGGAAGTTTTTAGATTTTAAATGCTTCTGGATCTGTTCCAGGATTACTTACAGTTTTTGTTTCATTGTTGTCACACTCTCCTAATTGTTTATCCTTAGTTTGAAAGGTTCAAAAGCAAGACACACACTTTTTCCAGCTTTAATAAGAAAACCATTGTCTATAATTTCCACATCCTGACCAGAACCTTGTCATCAGGACATGATACCAAACTAGTAACATCCCAAAATCCCACTTGTAGATGCAGATGCACTTCTTTACCTTAAAATTGTCCATATCAATTCTAGAAATAAAGTTTAAAAGTGTTTAAAGTCATGAATCATTCATAAAAACTGGCAGACATTATATATCGTATGATATACCTCCATGTAAAGTGTGACAGTGTTTTATGTCCAAACTTTATACAAGTTATTACACATTACTATAAACATTAAATGCTTTCTAGCTTGGTGAGATGTTGCTGCTTCACTCTCATCCTTCTATGATTCTCTATGAAACTCCTGTTTTTGTTTTAAAGGCTTGTACTAATATATGTAAATATACTGAAATGTTTGTGGCCTTTAAAAAGTGTTGCTATACTTAAAAATGCATCAATGACAATCTGAATAATGTTTTACTTTATGGAGAATTTTCATCTGTCAGCAGTAATGTGCTGTTTACAGCCCACCAGCAAACACAGACAACAGGCACCTTTTTCAACTGGTAAACATTTACTGGGACACACACACACGCCTTTGTCATTCATTCTCTCCGTTTGGACTCCTGCCTTAGTATGTCTTCCACCTCCTTGCTCTTTCCATCTCTTCCTTTAATACGTTTTTGCCTTTCTATCTCTCTCCGGCTGTGTGAAGAGATGATAGCATTGGGAGACAATGGGGAAGACCCACTTAATTAGCTGGACGAGAAGATGCATTGTGGCAATTACCGAGCACAAAGGGACGGGAAGGTATGGCTCTGTAATGTGCTGCTGCGTGCATTTGCTTGGCTGTTGTAGCCCCGAGTACAAGCAGGCCTTTATAGGGAGAATGAAAGCAGTAACAATGGAAGACAGGATGTACTCCACATGTAGAGCCATTTCCAGCCCTTTTACAAACAGGGACAATAGAAGCTGCAGTCTCTTAAAAGCTGGAAATGCAGAAACTGTATGATTTCCACAGAGGGTTTGTGGGGCTTAAAATTCACCAGTCCAAGTGTCAACTTTTAAGGTGTTTTTTTTGTTGGGTTCTGAGATTTTTTTTTCCCTTGGCCTCTTTTTAATGACATAATGATACAGACGACTTAATCACATTAATAAATTAATCATGTTTATAATTGTTTTAAAGGTAGTTAAACAAGTATAAAAAATAGGGTTAAAACAAGTTAGCTTTTTAATTCCTAGACTGCATTCTTTCAGCTTGTTTACTATCAGTCATTTACAGAGAAATAATATATATAATAATATATATATACTATGTGTATATATACCAATGAAACCAATGCTTTCTGTATACAAGAAAGTTGAAATATTTAGTCACAGCTGGCACCCCACTTCCTGTTTCTTGGAAGCTTTAACATTGTAAGACTTTGGAGACTCGAGCAAAATTTGACATAACATTTATGTTTTGGTTCTAGTTTTGAAATGGACCAGCTGCAAACAATAAAAACGTAGGACCAGGATGTTTTCAGCCAATCGTGCGCTAGCGTTAGCTTAGTTTGCAACTGATGAAATGTGCCAGTGAATTTCAGCCAGTAAAATTAGCTGCCGTTGGCTGGAGATGAAAATAAATGTTAATTCTAGATCTGCAGCTCTTGTCATTGTTAAATTATTAACCTTTTCATCTATCGTGGCAGCAACGTGTGAGGTTTGTGACAGTGAGTTTAATAGTTGAATCACTGTTACTGAAAACTAAGAAAGTAGTAGGCTCAGTTTTTGCTCATAATTGTTCTATTTATGTCTATACATTCAAAAAGGACCAGCTGAAAACAATAAAAACACAGTATTTGTATTACTATGACGTTTTCAACCCACTAATGAATTTGCTTTAGCTTAGTTTGCATCAAGTATTTAGCTAGCTGCAGCTGAATAAATGTGCTAGTGAATTTCATCTGGTAAAATTAGAATTTGTTGACTACAAATGAGAAGACAGCTTTCTTTACAGTTATGTTCCATCCATCCATCCATTTTCTGTACCGCTTAATCCACGCAGGGTCGCGGGTGGGCTGGAGCCTATCCCAGCAAGT
>JBBBVU010000015.1:22127518-22138433 GCA_037177055.1 Atherinosoma microstoma | reverse complement strand
AAAGAAAAGAAAAGAAAAGAAAAGAAAAGAAAAGAAAAGAAAAGAAAAGAAAAGAAAAGAAAAGAAAAGAAAAGAATTTAACATGGACAAAGCCACCCACCATGGTTTGAAGTAGCTATATTTGACCCAACCTGGCAACCCCTGGGTCTGGTCGCAGCGCTGAAAAACTTGTTGTTGTCTGGGAAAATGGCGTCAAACGTAGAGGCCCCGGAGCGCTGGTACCTCGCCCTTCTCGGCTTTGCGGAACATTTCCGAACCTCCAGTCCGCCCAAAATACGACTGTGTGTGCACTGTCTTCAGGCTGTGTTTCAGTTTAAGCCTCCGCAGAGGATCGAGGCTCGGACACATCTTCAACTGGGCTCGGTTCTCTACCACCACACCAAGAACAGCGATCTGGCCCGAAGCCACTTGGAGAAAGCGGTGAGGGGCGTTTGAGCTGGGAAAGAGCGGGGATGCTTCAGAGAACGGGACTATTGTAGGCCGCAGACAGTAAAAACAGCAAACTGCGGAAGTATTTCTGCTGTTCTTCATTGACGGATATTAAAACTGTAAAGAGGTTTAAATGTAAGGTTTGCTAGACTGTAAATTTATCACCTGTGTGTTTTGGAATCGGTCCCGGGTCGGCTACTTTCGTTCTTTCTCCGGTGTTAGTCAAAGTGCTGTCAGGGATTATTGTGAATTCAAAAAACGATAGCAAGTGAGACGCCGCTAAATTTTTGTTTTCTTTCTTTTACAGTGGTATATTTCTCAACAAGTTCCTCAATTTGAAGATGTTAAATTTGAAGCCGCCAGCATTTTGTCAGAACTCTTCTGCCAACAGGTAAACCCATTTAGATAGACACCGCAATTGTAAGTTAGAAACAAAGCAAAACTGACACTGATTAATGTATTCCAAGCTTAAAAGGGGGGTGAAAAAAGCATGGAGGTACGTGAGGCTGTTTATTAACATTTATGGATTAATGATTCCTTTTACTAATTTTCAGAATTTGGTGGACTCTGCAAAACCTTTACTGCGTAAAGCCATCCAGATTTCACAACAAACACCATACTGGCACTGCAGACTGTTGTTCCAGTTGGCGGTATGTATCAGCGTTGTGGCATGGATGTATTTCTGTAGGAGCAACATTGTTTCATCAACTCCACTGGATGGCCGCCAGTGTTTGAGTTGAAATAGGAGTGAGATTGCATTTGCTGCAATAAAACTTTGCAGATAGTCTGAATACTTGTCGCTGACAGTTAACAGTTTGTGCCCAACTAACAAAGTACTCTATGATGACAGGAGTTTTTCTGTCTTTCAGCAACTTCATACACTGGAGAAAGACTTGGTGTCAGCATGTGACCTTCTGGGCGTTGGAGCCGAGTATGCCAGAGTGGTTGGCTCAGAATATACCAGGTAAATGTTGTTGATTTTATGTCATACTTGATAGATTCTCAGATCAAAATATTTGTAGACCTATGAGTAATTCATATGTGTCAATCTGGCTATTTCATTCATGTGATCTGCTTTGTTGGTTTGTATGTTGGGGTATTACCTTTTTATAAACTATTCTAATCTACATCATAGGAACTGTGAAACTCTAAAGTAGTTTCTTTTGGTTTGTTTTTTAGTTCTCATTCCCGACATTCCTACGATCAAAAAGTGTTGCATAGAACTGCAAAACAGGATGTTTATGAAATGATGTAGTCTGAATTAATGTCTGTTTAAGCATTTATGCACTGCCTTGTCATTAGAATAAAAAATAAACTACAATGATATTTTATTGGACCACTTTTATCTTGGATTGTGGCATGCATTTGCCACAGTGCTGATTTTCATATCTCATTCTTTGGGCACGTAACAATGGTGAACCTCGGCTTGACCAAGTGAAGAAACACCAAATCATTTACTTATTCTCTTGCATAGAGACCACCCTGATTGGCTGTTTAGCTTGGTGAATGATCTCTTTAGTATGTTATAGGTAACTGCTTTTTCTTTTAAGCTTAGAAGCACACAGTGCAAAACATTATGAAAACAATCCATGCAATATGTTTGTTTGAACCCAGATTTTATTGTCTGAAAGCATGACAACATCTTTAACTGAGCTAGAACTATGTTGGATACTATATTTGAACTTTATAATAACCTGATTCAGACAAACATTGTTTTGTGTTTTATATATATATTTTTGCCTTATTGAAGGAAAAAGTCCTTCATTCAGAGGGCGCTGCACAATTATGCCCTCTTATGCAGGCATAGCTTGTTCGTCTCAGCTGACCGTTGGAGATCATCTTTGCAGCACGTTCAAGTGCACTTTACATTTTTTCCTCTGAGACTGCAAAAAATCAGCAATAGGAGGTCCGACTGTCATCTCTGGTACTCGACATGTATTTGCTGTAAAAAAAAAAGTCCTAAAGCTTTATGTCATGTTCACAACTGAAGTACTATTTAAAATAAATTAAGAGCGCTTAAGACAAAAATTTTATAACAATCCTTAGAAAAAAATATTTTTTTTGTGAAAGCAATCTTCCAAAGCTGTTGTAATACTATACTAAGACTGTGAAAACTAATTATGGAGCAAAAAACGCACATAATAAATAAATAAAACTTTGACTTTCATGTGGTGGGGGGCATTTTATCCTGTGTATCTCTCAGTACTGGCTGTTTTGATATAAAAAAAATTGCAAATGTATACTGAGTGTTATAACTTAATCAAAAGTACTCCATTAATGTCTTTTCTTTTCCCACTCTGTCTCTAGGGCTTTGTTTCTTCTTAGTAAAGGAATGGTGAGTCTTTTCTTTTTATTTCACTACAGCTGTATAAATGCTTACAAAACCTTCTATTATTACATCATAGTACTCTTGTTTTTTTCCAAGCATTCTTCTCGATGTACAACAACAATGGCATGCTCTATTTATACATTATTGTTGAATATCTATTAAATTTTGATTGTGTTTATGGTGTCTCACCTTCTAGTTGCTGCTAATGGAGAGGAAGCTCGGCGAGGTGCACCCCCTTCTCACACTGTGCGGGACTATAGTGGAAAACTGGCAGGGAAACCCAATCCAGAAGGAGTCTCTGAGGGTCTTCTTCCTGGTACTGCAGGTCACACACTACCTGGATGCTGGACAGGTAGGAAACCCACTCCCGAGAGGTCCGCATTAGTAAAGGTGCTGCTCAGCATGCGTCAGGAGGTTCATTTTAACGATGTAAGACACGACGTGCGATCGGTTGCAATGTTTGTCTCGCCACCAGGTGAAGAGTGTGAAGCCGTGTCTGAAGCAGCTGCAGCAGTGTATCCAAACCATCTCTACACTCCACGATGATGAGATCCTGCCCACCAACCCCGCTGATCTCTTTCACTGGCTGCCCAAGGAGCACATGTGTGTCCTCGTTTATTTGGTAATGTGCTTCTATATTCTTCTCTGTTACTTAAAAACTACTTGAAGTTATAATGTCCCAAATTAGTGGCATGGCCTTCATAGCTTGCTTTATATCTCATAGCTCGGGTCAAATAGGCAAAAATCCTAAATACTTTAGATCAGTGTCACACATCATCACATAATTATTTCCTTTTTTTTTTATCATTTAGGGTAAATATAGTTTTGTCATTGAAAGATTGTTTTGAATAATGAGCTTGCTGCTACGTTACTGGAGAACCATTGAGTCTGCTTCTGTCTGGTGCAACCACTGGTCTGCATATACATTCATATTTTTAAATAAAGATGTGTTTCAGTAGTTAAAAGTACAGTTTTTTTCTTTTTCTTTACAGGTGACAGTCATGCACTCCATGCAAGCAGGCTATCTGGAGAAAGCCCAGAAGTACACCGACAAGGCTCTTATGCAACTAGAGAAATTAAAAAGTGAGTTGCAGTGTTGTGTCAAACAAGTTGCAGGTTGAGAGGGCGTTGCATATAATTGTATTTCCTGTTTTTAGTGTTGGACTGCAGCCCCATCCTCTCTACCTTTCAAGTCATTCTGCTGGAGCACATCATCATGTGCCGACTCGTCACAGGCCACAAAGCCACCGCATTACAAGAGGTACATTGTTTCTCTTCTCATGGCCATCTCCTGAGTTTTGTTCTATTTTAAAGTGCATCATCATGCAGATGCAGTTAAGCCTAATCAAGCAACCTTGAAAGCTCTGTTTTGTTAAATGTGACAAAAGTAAATTTGCACGCTTGAGCAAGTTTTTGAAAGTGAGCAGATTAACTTGATGTTCTGTCTGCTCAGATCTCGCAGGTTTGTCAACTGTGCCAACAGTCCCCCAGGTTATTCACCAACCACGCTGCTCAGCTACACACACTATTAGTGAGTGTTTCATCTTGCTTCTTATGGGTCGTTGCCATCAGATCAACAGATCAGTGTTGTGTGCTTTTCCTTAACACTTTGAAATGAGAAAAAAAAAGACCTAATAGGGTTTAAAAGTCTGAACTGTTGCAGTCACGTTAACATACACACGCTATAGCGGTAGGTTCATCTGGTGAGTCAAAGACTACATTCACACTGCAGGTCTTTGATGCTGAAATCCCATTTTTAGCGTGTTTGTTCATATTATCATTTATATGGTGTCACTCGTAGCACGCTGTGTTTATGGAAGTAAATGTTGATGCTACACGTGTTTGCGTATTAATTTGGAAGTTTTTGTGCAATTGGAACCGACAAAAATGATGAGCAACTGGTAAGGGAAAGAAGGAGATTGTGAAAAAGACTGAAAGACCAACGGACGCCTCTGTACCTCTGTGGATGTGTAGTCAGAACCCCGGGCAGATTTCTGGTGACTATCTTACTTCAATGACTTAAAAGTCACATAAAATGCAACGTGAACGTTCAGCCTGAGATCCCTTTTAAAAAAGATTGGATATATATCCGATTTAGTTCCCCATGTGAAAATGGCCTGGGACGGATTTTTAAAAAATTGGATTTGTGGTGTTTAGACTGTAATAAAAAGATCCGATATGGGTCGCATATGGGCAAAAAGTTGGATTTGAGTCACTTTTGCATGCAGTGTGAACGGAGCCAGTAATATGTTGGGAGGACCCGAATGTTAATTAGCCAACAGCATTTTTTAATCTTGCTACAGCGTGTCCTGCAGCACTGAAAAGAAGGGAGTTAATAACAGCTGCTCTCATTAAGGAATCAGATAACACCTTTAGGAGTAATTATCCAAAGTTCTTTATAATTTTCACTCTTCAATATGTTAAAAACAATATTTTTAGCTGGTCCCATCCACTGCCTGTATGTTTTACACGAACCCAGTACGCTTCACATTTACTATGTTACTCTGACTTGTTTTTTAAGAAACTGACTATAAAGGCTTTGGTCTTATGCCTCACTTGATGAACTTTCTATTCTTTTAAGAATCGTACAACACATGCAGACTAGATCTGCGCTGATAGAAGCCATGGGAAAAAAAAACTCCATCCAAATAAATGGAAAATTAGTTCTGATATTTTACCTTTTTATAAAGTTAAAAGAATAGTTTGGACATGAAGCGATTGTTTCGATGACAAGCAAGTACTTGAAGATTTTTGTTTTTTTTCAATTAATGTTAGACATGAAAAAGAAATAATATAGGACTTTATTTGTACCAGTGGGGAAATTCAAATGAAATAAGAAAAACAGCAGCACAGACAGGGAAATAAAAATGCCAATAAGATTAGGTATAAACCCGTCGATGTTCTGGTAGTTGTGCAGGTGAATAGTTTACTGGTTATTTGTTGTCATTGAAGAGTGATTGATGTGGGAATGTTAATAACATAGGTTGTACTCTCACCACAAGGAAGTTAAAATATCAAAATACATGTTATTTCTTGATTTATAGAGATATTTGTCTGTAATCTCTTTTTTTTCCCCAATCTATCCTCATCTCCCAGGGTCTGTATTGTATCTCAGTGAACTGCATGGATAATGCAGAAGCACAGTTTACTACGGCCTTGCGGGTGAGTTCACATTGGATGTTCATCTTTTGTCATCTTTCCCCTTATTATACTTCCTGCTGTAGTGCTCTGTTCTCTCATCTCAAAACATCTCCAAAATTGCTGTTTGTGTACCAGCTGACCACACACCAAGAGCTGTGGACGTACATTGTAACCAACCTGGCAAGCGTGTACATAAGGGAAGGAAACAGACACCAGGAGGTTAGTTGAATTATAATTTAGATTTTTTTTTACAATTATCAGTGTAAAGGAATGAACAACCCTTTTGAAAATAAAGGAAATTGAAGGGGTTATGATTCATTATTTCATGCTTGTGGTTCACTTAAAATCAGTGCTTGATCAATAAATCAGTATTTTGCTGTTTGTATGCTCCAGATATCAGTCAAAAAGTGACAAAGTTTCCATCAAAATGTAAATTGGAGTACTTGTTAAATGTTTTACTTTGCTGAAGTTGCTATTACATCGTGTCTCCACCAGAGAGCACCTATGAGCTTCTTTTTTCACATGTGTTGTCCCATGCATCTAAACTGTCTCATAACTGAACTTGGTTGATCTTTACCTCAGTTCTAAAGACATGAGTTATGTTTGCTAAAAGAGCAGCATTGGCTTTTAAAAACGGGAAATATTATTAATGCAGACATTTTCAACAAGAATAAATATTTGGTGTGCTCCTTTTAATACCCGTTTTATTTCTTCTCCAGCTTTACAGCCTCCTGGAGAGAATAAACCCAGACCATAACTTCCCAGTGAGGTAAGAATAACTTGTTTATTTGTTTGTTTTTGCAATACAATATTGCATTGTAAATCGTATTAATTGTACATCCTGTCTTTGCTTTAAATTCAGCTCCCACTGTCTCCGTGCTGCAGCCTTCTACATCAGGGGACTCCTGTCCTTCTTTCAGGGACGCTATAATGAGGCAAAGTACGGCCACTCATGAGTCACTTGATGCAAACACACCCATGGACCCGCCTTGCACTGATACTACTTCTCTTTGTGTTCCAGACGTTTCCTAAGGGAAACCCTGAAGATGTCTAACGCTGAGGATCTGAACAGACTGACTGCCTGCTCTCTGGTTCTGCTGGGCCACATTTTCTACGTACTGGGCAACCACAGAGTAAGACTAAACACTTAGCAAACAGTGCTCATGCTCAGAATAGAGTTGACTTGATTTTTGCTTGAAACATCTGGGGGCATTTGCATAAAACTATCTAATTACATGACTATACAAGACTACGGTCAGATAAAGACATTGCAGAGGTTTAAAAAAAAAAGGAAAGATGGGGCTGGATTGTAAACAACAGGCCAAAACGTTAGGTCACACATCACATCAGGGCAATGCTGGAGGAACAGTTACCCCAGCTTTATCTGTAGCAGATGAGTATACAGCTTGGAGATGATCAGGAAGGACACACATGCACTGATAGGTCATGTTTTGTTTTTTTTCATCTCTCCTGTTTTCTGGAAAGGTCTTTGGAAGACCATAAAAGGATATGAAACTGCCTTGTGTTGTAAATACAAAACAAATACTTCTGGTTTCAAAGCCTCAGTGAAGTCTTGCACAGCTATCATCACTGTAGTCATCTATAGCTTCCCACAGTTAGATAAGAGGATATGACAAAAATGTATAATATCAGTGAGACTAAACAAAACCATACTTTTACATCATTCTAATCAAGCTGTTTTTTTCTCCTTTATGAATAAAGTTTCTCCTCTCCTGTTTCCGCTTCTTATCAGGGACACATTGCACTTAAAACTTTTGTACACATGATCTGAAGAATGCATGAGGTCTGCTCGTTCTCACCACACACTCTGCCCTTATAATTACCACTTTGTTAGTCGGAAAAGGCAGATGCATGGCTTTTGTGTGTACGCATCTGCATTTTGGCCCCTGGACTGGGAATAGAGTTGAAGCCCAGGGTCAACGGAACAGAACAGGCACACTGACCTGTCTGTAACAGGTTATTACTTAGACTCACCAATAATGAATGTAATCTGGGTTTGTCTTTTTCAGTTTGTTTGCTACACCACACAAGTGACTATTAGTTCTTTGTTCCTCCAATGCTAAGCTGTCTCCCAGATTGGATTAAAAAAAAAAAACCTGAATCTCTCAAAAACCTTTTGGTAGTGGTTGGCCATCTATCATTCCAGCTCCAACCCCGCCCACTTGGGTAGCCTATATATTTTAGGCTCAGAAATTTTTAATTGGCTTTAAGCCCTGGACACCAAATGAATATTTTAAAATATCTTATAAATGATTCAATAATTGTTGCATCCCTTCACCAAACACAGAATCAAGCTAGCTTTTCCTTAACTAATGACCATAGACACATGATTTTAAGCTTTGGTTTACTTGTAATTTGGAGAGTGGTAATTACTGAAGCATTTCCCGATAATTATGAATTCCGATTTATTCCTTATTTGTAAAAGCTTTATTAAAGCATTTTACCATAAACACTTTGTTTACATCTATCTATATGGATCAGGCCCAGCAGTTGCGATTTATAACCATTAATTGTCTTAAATGTTTGTTTCTCCATCTAGGAAAGTAACAACATGGTTGTCCCTGCCATGCAGCTAGCCAGCAAGATCCCCGACATGTCTGTTCAGCTCTGGTCATCGGCTCTTTTGAAAGGTACATAGACATTTCCTTTCATCTCATAATAAATGGAATTACAGCATGTTTGCTTGAAATTTCTAGTAAACCCTTAAATGAAAGTAAAAGCTATGCAAACACATTTCTGTACACTACTCTGCTAGATTCACCTTCACAAAACATTAGTGATTCAAACACAAATACTAAGACCCAAAATGTATTTAAAGACTTTGGTCATGTGCTGTGCTTTCAGACTTGAATAAGGCTCTTGGAAACAACATAGATGCCCACGAAGCTGCACAGATGCACCAGAACTTCTCCCAGCAGCTGCTGCAGGACCACATTGCAGCTTGCAGCCTCCCAGAGCATAACCTCATCAGTGTATGTGAAGCAGCTTTGACTGAGACTCCAAGTTTACATGTCATGGCTTTCCTTTATCACTTTTCACTCCTGTAGCATGATGAATTCACATGTTTACAATGTTCATTGAGGCATTTCTGTCTTCCATACATGTTTCTGATTTATATTATGATATATCTGTTTTTCAGTGGACGGATGGCCCTCCTCCTGTTCAGATCCAAGCTCAAAATGGTCCAACTACCAGCCTTGCAAGCCTGCTATGAAGAACCTCTCGATGCACGTGATTGTAGCTGGTAAATTGCCACATGCAGCAGTTTGATGCCTAACAACCTGCTATCCAGACCACTGTAGCTTGAAAAGATTTTAACAAAACAGATTGGACCTTCACTTTATTTGCTTCTCAAGTTTTGTTCCCGATTGTCTACTATTAAATTTTTTTAAAAGTTGTAAAACTATTAGAATTGCTGTTGTACATGCATTTTACACTCTAATGGCATTGACACTTACGGGGTACAAGAGCGGAGTCTGACTGTTGATTAGAGGAGTTAAGGACACAAGGCAATGTATAAAAGGCTTCAATGTTCATATGTAAGGAACCCTTCTATACATTTGCCAGGTTTTTTTTTTTTCCTCCCATATGTTGGAGAACGACGGGTTAGATGGGGTTGGCCCAGTAAAGAAATGTAGAAGAAATTAATTTATTCATGTTGCTATTTTTGTAACTGTTGGTAAATATTTTACATCTTGCCTTTTTTGTATGGATGATGTTTTTCTTTCCCATGCATGGAAGTTACTGATGTGGACTCTCTGTACAATAGTTTTTGACCTTGGTTGCTAACAAAATTTCTTTATAGATAATTTTTTTGCACAAAATCCATAGTAGGAAGAAAGAGAGACCTCATATAACTTATTTTCACACAACAGCAATTTGAGAAGTGTCATTTTACAAATTAACAATGTATGATTATTTTGGACCAGTGAACAATCCATTGTGTGCAGGTGATGTATTTAAATACTTTGGAATGTATATCATTTGATCACACGTACCCTAAAACAGTCATTTCACAATTTTTTCTTTTTTTTTTTTTTCCCCAAGTCTCCATAAAATGTTCATACATGACTTTTTGCAGATCATGCTTAGAGTTTTGGAGGTTTCTTCAGATATTGAAAGGAAATATTTAATTTTGATATATTTCATTTGTCCTGATAGTTCCACTAAATGGTCTCTTCACAGTATGTTTGTATAGATTTGCCACTTGTTGAACCTTTATTGTACAGTGACATTTTATAAATTCAATTTAGTAAAGTGTGATATGTATTATTTTAGCTATCCTATGTAGGTATCCCAATGCTTGGTATTTAAAGCACTGTAAGGACACAGTTTAAGCTTGAGTACTAGCCATATTTTATCCAATGCCTATGTTTTTAATTCTTACATTGTTTTCAATAATTTTCCAATAAAAGTATGATTGAAACTTATCAGTTTACTGATATACTTCTCCGTCTGTGGGCTTGAGATATATTGTATTTATTTTAGATTTGCTATTAAGCTGGTCTGGGGGCTGTGCATTGGAGACTTTAATCATAATTATTGGACACTGTCTTAAATGATTTCAAATACTAGGAAGCCTAGCTGGGCTTCTTATTCTACAAAGCCCTCTGGATGTAATTGTACAGCAGTTGGATAAATGCTGTGATTCTATCATTAAAAGTTAGAGTTGCATGTGATTTATAAGTAGCATTTGGTTTTTTTTAGAGTTTTCAATGCTTTTGAATAAACAGTATAAATTTAATACTTTAATCAAATGTGGCATCATTACTTTCCTGTTCACTGGAAATAAACACATTTCTTTATGAGCTGTAAGTCCGTGCATTATGAGTGTTTGTACTGGATGTTCTTACCAGTTACAATTGCTCATATGATGCAATTTAACAATAATATAAATAACAGTATTCATAATGTTTGTGGAGGGGGGGGGGGGGGGGGGGGGGGGGGGGGGGGGGGGGGGGGGGGGGGAGGGGGGGGGGGGGGGGGGGGGGGGGG
>JBBBVU010000015.1:22109458-22125035 GCA_037177055.1 Atherinosoma microstoma | reverse complement strand
ATATAAAAGCAGTTAACATTTCCGAGGTGTGTATGAACGCAGCATGACGCCGCCTGTGGTGGCTCATTACATTATCTGGCAACCGAAGTGGCAGCGGACAGAAGAGAGGGGATCCCCGGGATTTTTACGCCAAAGCCAGCTAAACACTGTCATCAAACAACTGGAAATCGAGGGGGAACTCGATCAAGCTCCTCCTAGACTCTGTAAGTTCGTGTAACTTTATTTCACTACATTGCTATCTAATCCGATATCCTAATTCTCAATTAAAATATGACGACGGAAGTTTCTCTATCGGCGTTAGCTCTGCTAACGCAAGTTAAGCTAGCTAGCATAGCTTGATCTCAGCTAACGTGCAAGGTAACAATTTGTGTGTCGTTTGGCTACACACATACACCTACCCGATACGGACTGCCAAGCACAAGCTTAAAAAGTAGATACATTTTGACTAAACTTTTTCGACAAAACTTGCCCGAGGATGGACCAGTGTTATATTATGGAAGTTATTCTATATAGTTACTCATAATAAAGCTCTAAAACTCAGAGATAAAACTGTCCTTGTATGTGTGTAATTAAGGCTAGATTATTGGCGAATACGATTGCAGACGAGTGACCAACGAGTTAGCGTTAGCAGGCTAACTGAGCTTGCTTGTCAGCTAGCTTTGTAATACTCGCTGCTGCCCGAGACGGGGTCGGTTTCATTGTCTGTCGTGTATCGCTATTTGGACGTGTAAAAACACCCAAGTCAAATGCCATTATGTATATTATACTTAAAGGGGCATGGGGTTGTGGATTCAGCGAGTAATCCGTGTATCTGCTGATAATCGTTGTGGGCTGGTAGCTCGCTTTACGTAGCCACTGGCTTTTGTAGCCGGACAAATGGACAGGTTGTTGTTGGCAAGCCAAGTTAACGTTAGCATGCGATAGCTTGTTGTTGTTGATGGGTTAGTTGAATATAGGTAGCAATTCTTTTGGGTCAAGTTGCGTCACTTAAGTTTAGGAACATAATAACTAGTGTTTCCACGGGGTATTTCTAAGCCCCCTGTTCCTTTTAACCGTGGATGGGTATGGTTGTGGCTTTACGAGCCATTGATCTCAGAACTTTGTCAGATTAGCTCATCCGTGAAAATCCTTTTTATGGAGGCGTAATGGTGGACGATTGTGCCTCAGTTCGGGTGTGTGTGTGTCTGTCGGTCTGTCCGCGACAGCTTTGTAGCAATCACCCACGCTAGTAAGACCACTAAACGCCTACTTTGCGAGAATACCAGAATAGCAGGGTTTCTTTTACTCTGATAAAATTAACCTCTTACTGTATGTATTGATATGTCATACTATCAAGTCTAAGGGCATGCCCTACAACCACTGCACTGTTTATTACCCATTGAGGTCAAACTTTTGGAGACATACTATTGTCTTAAATCAGTTTATATAAATTGTGAGATGTTTCCAAATTATTATTGGTTATGTATACATAATTGGTTAACCAACGTTTGAGGATCGCTTTAGACAGTCCTGGAAACAGACTGTGAACAACGGGTTATCTGGTTTGAGTGGTCAAGTCAGTTTTGTATTCATCCGACTTTCAGGTGTGCCTTGTAAGCTGAGCAGCAATGTGATTATCCTTTTCTCTAAGCAAGTGCCCTCTATTTAGATCGAGCAGACAGTTGGCACCCTTGGCTGGTGATGGGGGACATGTGTCGCTTTGCATTTTATGATGTGCCTCGGAGTTGCCTGCGGAGGGGTGCTGCTTATGAAAATCTCCCCTGAGAGTGATGTAACTAGACAAGCATGACTCAAGATCCTCTGTTATTCTGCAGCATTAAAACCGAAACATGAACATACACATGTATTGTTCACCAATCAATTTTAATTAATTGATTTAATAATATAATTTTTCTCTTTTTTTCCTCAAGATTACCTGGTCATTGCTATCTTTTATATTTACTACTAGTTGTGGACTTGGTGGATTTTTACATCTGGAATATAATCTAAAGTTTAATCTTACTGTAAGTGTTTTTTTCGCTTGTGCTGAGTTATAACTTCTGAAGCCTAATTCTGATGCTGAACAGCTGCTGCAAAAGTGTAGCATGAGATCACTAGTTTTTTTTTTAACTTTGTTCATAGTTATTTTTCATTTTAGAATGTAATTTCCCCCCTCTGTGTGTTTATAGCAATATTTGTTGTGAATTTAATAATAAAATGGAAATCACGTGTTCAAACTATCTTGACAAAACACAATGGATTTGATTAAACAAAGATATGTTTTGTATGAGTTTTAAGGACTAATTCACTGATTTTTCTCATAAGATTGAGTTCAGGTTATGCAACTTTGTTTAAAAAGTGATATTGCTGTTTTTTTAATCAGAGGTGAAACAAATGTGGATGATGTTGCAACTGATTTCTTGCTCATTAAGAGATTTCACTCTGTGGACTCACTTTATACATGTTTTGTTTTTTTCTCATTGTAAAGAACGCTATTTTTCCTGTTAATGTCTGTGTTATTGATACTTTTGATGCTATATCCCACAATACTTTGTTTTCCTGGAAGTTTGTATTTATTCAGTTTGTTTTCAGGTTGGTGGAGATCTTGTAGCATTTCACCAAAGTACATTAACAGAGTAATTTTTGTGATCTCAATTATTTTATGTTCTTTGAAAAACTGCCTTTCTGGCATGTTACACTTGCTGTTGCTCCAGATGCTACTCGGGGCAAGAGTAGACATATCAGTCAGGAGAAAACAACCAAAGGCCTTGAGAATTTTTTTTTTTTTTTTTTAACCAGACAAGAGGAATACTCTTAAGTCTAAGTGATATAGCTAATTCTTGTTTTCCCAGTTGGACCTCATTGAGCATGTGTTTTAACAATGTGACCAAACTGACCTTTTCAGACACGGGATATGTAACAGTGATGTAATAATGATCTGTTCAAGTGATGGCAGCTTTAGGTTACTAATTTTATTTTTGCCAACATTTGGACTGTGCTGTCATAAATGTATTAATTGCTGTAATCTGGGATTCCTTTGAAAAACAGACCAAAGAAGGTCCATCACTTCTGGAAATTAAAGTGATTGTATTTGAAGAAATGATTTCGGAATTGTTAATAGGGGCAACTTCATCGGGCAAACATACTGTGATATACCATCCCCTGGTTTAGACTGGACATGTATTTGTCCATCCTTTAGTAAGTGAACACGTCTTGACCGTGTGGCCAAAATGGTTAGATGCAGTAGATTGTTGATGTAAGAAAATAGAATAATGTCACTTCACCTGCTAAAGGTAGTTTTACAGATGTGTTCCCATCCTATAACCTCAATTTGTGATATAAAGCATTTTACTACTTTAATTCTGCAACTAAACATCTTCTCAAAGGTATACATGGCACTCTTCTAGTGTTTTGGCTCTCAAGTGACAACTGGCATGACTGGTATTGCCTGAAATGGCAGATGTAAGCTAAACTAACAGCAGATTTTCATTTACAAATCTTGAACATTGACTGCAGGATACATCCATTACACTTGGACACATGCTGCTTGAAAGAATCTGTCCAAGATGGGATGCACTGTCTATGGAGATTTCCGGCCACCTGGTTGGTTGTATGAGCTTTGTGTACATGGAGTTTTTCAGTGCATACAGTCAATTTATTAATAACTGAGTCTTCTGCTCTTCACTCTTTTTCACTCTTGCCATGGTTTCTGTTTTCGCTTCAGAGGGTCAGAGTCCACTACACCCCGGGTCTTGTGTTGCCTGTTGTCCCCGCAGACCTCCTGTTTTTGAGGCTCAACTAACCTCCTGCTTCCCAAAAATTTATTTTAATCCTGTTACTTTTTAAAACTAGTCGTAACATTTCCTTTCTCTATTGTTTCTCATACAAATACCCTAACTGGGTAAATTGCCCCCACTCAGCAAGGCAATACACCAAATGCAAAGTTACATGTCGTAGGTAGTCCAAACAGCTTAGTGGCTTGACCAGGATCCACAGTTACTGGAAAGATTACAGACTTGACAGTATCAGGTATCTGGATGAGTAATGTCAATTTCCTGGAGGTTGAAACGGTTTGCGTTTCACCACGTGGTGCAAATCACATTCTGCAACTTTTTCAGGAATAATGCTGCTGGTTTTACATCCATGCCGAATGTTGTTCAATGATAACACAACACCAGTTTCAAACAGTAATGTCTGATTTTCTTCTTCCTAATTTGTATGGTGACTGGTAAACAATGCTGTAGTTAAATTTGCTCCATCAGCTGAAATCCCTGTCATTAATGGCCATGATTATTTATTTTTGATTAACATGGATGACGTGAGATTGTAATAACTTTAACAGCACTAATGGAAACATTTCAGGAAACTTGTCTAGATTTTAAAATGACAAGACTCATTAGTTTTTGATTGATACTACACTTGAGCCAACATAAGCACCCATGTTCCTCCACGGAGGACAATTCCAAATCAGAGAGAGTACATTAAAAAAAGGAAAAGTACCTTTTTTATTAGCAGTCTTGCTTTGAACTGTTTTTGGGACTGAACCCATAACATTTGGTAATGCTGTTAGTGATAAATTATACTATTCAGCTTTACTTTTTTTCTGATAATGCTGCTGTAAGCACAGATAACCAAAGTAATTCAGAGAAGAAATAAAAGTAAATCAGATTGAGTGGGTGGAAACTTGTCTGAGATACAGTAAACAGAAGAATTGGAGAAGTGTATATTGGTCAGAATGTGATCTTTTTTTTTTTACTTTCCCAGTGCTGGTAGCACAGTGTTTATAACAGAAATGAAGAACCAACTTCAGACATGAAAATGTTTCCTTTTTCCTCCAGCTTGTGTTGTCAGACTGCAAAATTCTGGCATCTATGCCAGATGACTATAGCACATTATTGAGTAGATAAGAAATGTCTTTTATTAAGTACAAATAAGAAATTCTTCTTTGAAGTAAACCAGGCTGCTGCTTAATCGATCTTGATTTGATATAGCCCACGGGTTTGTGTCTGGTCTGTTTGCAATCAACTTTCAATAGTAAAAAGAAAAATTGGGTTTATTTATGTTGCACTTGGGCAAATGGTGTGATACAGGACTGACATTTGAAGAAAAAGGTCAGAATGAAAATCCTAATGCACTCATTTTTGTTTCCAGATCATTTAGTGTCAGCTGGGGAAGAAATAAGGATAATTTCAGGTGACAATACTGACACAAATACTTGAAAAGACTGGACATAAAAACTCCTTCAAATGCTAAGCACAGTTGTGAATGGACGGTGGCTGACGATGGCCAAAATTCTTCCAGACATAAACATGTTTTCGTCTGTGAGTGGGACCAGTAGCCTCAGGTGCAGCGAAGACCACAGTACAGGTAACTACTTCCAATAAGGGAAACTACTTGGAGACTGCTTGTGTAGCTGTGGACTGTCATCTATGTGCCTTTTATGGCGTCATTTATCCTAAACGGTGCTTTAGCACTTATCGAACGAAGCTGGTAGTGCAGTTTTAAAGCTCAGAGTGTTTGTCCATTTAGAGAAAATGTAGTAAAAATGGTGGCAACTGCAATGTATGTAGACCCATGTAAAGTAGATATAAATGTCTCATTCTAAGAGAATAAAAACACCATGTTATTTTAATAAAAAGATCATATATTGATAGGAATACAGTTTTTAATGACATATAATTTGTCTGTCAATGACCTTTGATTTTGTTACACAGAGCTCCTTTAAACATCACGTGACAGCAATAACTCAGTTGCGAAGTCATGTTGCATTTCAAAACTTCATTCCAGACTAGTTTTCCAAAAATGGCTGAAATGTGATGATAAACAACACTTGCGGATAGAAAAAGTTCAACTTTGTAAATGTCCTGAGAAAAACCATTTCATTCAGTGAAGTTGCTCGAAATATTCTTCAACGTCAGATTTCCAGTAATGTGTTGGCACTAATAAAACTAACACATTTTGGATAGATTTTTAAGCTGTAATACGCCTCAGAAATGATTGTAATGATGGGTAGATTCAGCTTGTTTTGCTGTGCGTCTCTGCGATGATCATAAAGTTCTCGGTGTGACATCGGAGCAGGAGAACTCCTGCGTCTGCTTCTCACTGGAGCGCAAGTATTTCCATCTTCACCTCCCTGGAAGACTTTAAAAAACACTTATTTTTTTGTCTCATTTTCAGACAGTTTAGTTATTTTTAAAGAAAAGGACAAAATATGAATGTGTTTTAGAGTAAATAAGACCTGAAATTACTTATCTTGTGACTGTGCTGTATAGAAAACAAGATCAAAATAAACTAACATGACAATCTCTAGGAAGTATGGATCCCCCCCTCAATATAATGCTAGGAAAAAAAGGGGATATGTAGCTTATTAATAGAAAATTAATATAAGAAGGTTGTGTATGGGAATAGTTCTGTCTGAATGGACAATAATGCTGCAGAATGTTTCTTTTGGTGATTAGCAGTTAACAAAGATCCCTTGAAAGTTTTACCATCTTAATATATTAGAAATACCTAAGCAACTGTTCCTAAGCTTTGCACACTGATGCTGTTTCAAAAGTCTGTTTAAGCAGCCCCCTTTTCACTCTTTTTTTTTTTTTTTTTTTTCCTTTCCCCCCTCCTCTGTACTCTGGTCACTTCCTGCTACCATCCATTTCAGAGAAATGTAATCTGATAGCAGTCTGCGTGTGTCCTGGCCCTCCAGTCTGTATGAGGGTATGTGCTTCTGGTTTTACAGGATTACTGGGTAACCATTTGGAAGCAATTTGGCTGGAATTGAAGATAATCCTTGCCTTGGATTTTTGAAAACATTTAGCTATTCTTTTTTTATTGTCGCTTGTAAACATTTATGGTTGAAATGTATCCAGTGATTTTTGTGATTACAGGCTCAAGAATGCTACTAAAGATTTACTTGAGAGGTGGAGGTGTCTTAAGAGTTTTATAACTGGGATGTCTTTTTATGTTTATGATGATCAACACATTGTTCCTTTTTAAAAGGCTTTCATATATAGATTTTAAAATGAGTTTGTGCTCATCTGAATCCAGAATAAATGCTCTCTTGTTAAAGAATCCTCAACAGGGAACAGACAAGTGACACTGTGGCTCTTAATGCAAACAGCTATATACTCTCCTGGTTGAATATGATTATACGTGTGCGTGTTCTTGTGTGATCATGTACTGAACTCTATTGCCCACTTCCTGGATTTAGTGCATTGTTGTTGTTGCGTTGCTGAGGGAGAATCCAGGTGGAGACATGCGCACACATAGATACACTCTGTAGCTCTGGCTCTCATTTGCGCACACACACACCCAAACACACACAGAAGCGGTCTGGCAGATTCAGGGTTAAAGGCTTCCATTTTGTTAGGTAACACCCTAATGGTCTGATCTGTCAGTGGCGTTAAAATGGCAGGGGCTTAACCCTTGGCGTTCGGGACACAACCAGTAGGGGCACGCACACACACACACACACACGCACACACATACACACACACAGAGACTTCTGGGCTGGCCGAGCCTACTACAGCAGAAGCAAGGAGGGAGTGTGTCTGTGTGTGTCGGGCAGGGAGGGGTAAGACAGAGAGTGAGCAAGTGAGAGAGAGAAGACAAGGAAGACTATTTTTCACTTGGGTACAGTTAGATTATGGCTCAGCTAACCACATGCGCTCTGCACTCTTCTCCCTCCCCCAACCTTGGCATCTCCTCAGCTGGGTCCCTGCCCCCACTCTAAGTCTGGTGCACAGATCAGCATAGGTAGTGTGATCTTCTTTTTTATTTTGATGATGTATGAAATGAAGCAAGTACTCTTTGATTGACTGAAAGTGATCAAAGATTTTAAATGTTTGACAAGACGAGAGCAGCTCACACAATCGTCAGTGGTGGTGGTGAGTTGTTAATGATCGCCTAAAATTTAAGATCACATGACTAAATATGTTAGTAAGGCAGTTGACAGTTTGAGGGATTAAATCAATATACTAAGGGACGATGTCCCTCGGCTACCCAAAAATGAGTTGCCTCACAATTGCCATGCAATAATAATCCCTTGTTGTATTCCCTTTTATTGGACAGTAAAATTGTTGTTTCCCCCCAACATTGAGCCCTAAAGACACAATTGAGAATCCTCTGTTTTTTAAAATGGCTGTTAATGTGTTTGCTGGCTGTGTCCAGTCAGTCCCAGTGGGAAGATCATTACAGTGCTGGAGATGAGAGGCGAACACACTACCTGAGGGGAAGAGTCTTTGCCATTGATCCGGCGTGAGCTACTGGACACAATGAGAGTAAAACCTGCCGTGTCAGGCCAGGTCACAGATTTCTATTAGTCTTCAAGCACATGCAGCCCTGGTTGGTTTTCTGTGGGTCATATAGCCCTCTCAGAAATGTAGATATATTGATGTGAGCAAAGATGTCTAGAAGCAAACAGCTAGTTTCAAGACTTTGCATACATTTTTGTGTATTTGGTCAGTTAAATGGGCTGTTTATTTCACAACCCAAATACCCTTGTTTTTTTTCCCCCGTCTAAGATCTACTCTGCCCTCACACATCATTCTGTGGAAAATGAGAGAGCCATGTCTCTCTCTCTCTCTCTCTGTCTCTGTCTCTCCGTCTCTCAAAAACAAGTGCAGGTAACTAATCATATGTTGGTCCTCCACTACAATCATTCCCATTGCCTTGTCATTTTTCCTTCCTGTGGTCAGTACTAATTGCATATGTTGCAAAAGATGAATTCTCATCAGCTGATTACAGATGTATACAATTAGGGATGCATAGCATTAGGAATTTGTTGATAGTGGTGTCAATACCCATACTTTTTAGGAGTCCAGGCCCGCGGAGCAGTTCAGGGCCCATGATGCACTTGCATCTCTGTTCCCAGTATTTCGTTCGCCCAAAAACTCTTTGGCCAGCCTAAATCATAAGGAAATGGACGAAGGCAATCACATGGGCTTGAACACCTCCTGTCAATGTCGAGAAATCCAAAAAGTGACATGTCAGCCACAAGGTGGCGCTATACCGGATGTTAGTATGTTTTGGAATAAATCGGAATATTTTCTAAGACATTTCCTTTTATCTATGAAAAATCTTTCCCGGTTCTACGTAGCAAAATATGCTAAATTTATTTTTCTTAACTTATCCAAGGACTTTGACTTTATCATTGTGAAATTTTGCTTCATAAAACTTGAGTCCAAGCTGAACAAAATGATTGTACAATTCATAAAATTTTTGCTCTGTAACAAAGTTACACATTTCCAAATGTTATGCGAAAAATAGCAAAATGATTATTGGGAAATAATTTGACAATGACAAAAGATAATGATGTGAAATTTATGGACCAAGTGCGAAACTCAATGGTAGACACCTGTGCACATTTTGGAAAAAGTTCAAATATAGTGGTTGCTAAAACTTTGAGTAGTTTGTTGCCAAAAAGGCTGGATGGATATGCATCAAAAATCATACATATGACCTTAGCACACTAGGCGGGGGTAGAGGGGCACCACAGTGAATAGTCCAGTTAAGACTTTTACAACCGGACTAGGGCAAGAGTCTGCACTTTTCATTTTTAATTTCAATTATATTTTTAATTACATAGTTTTATTACATAGTACTTTATTTGTTTTTATACTGCTGCTGAGTTGTTACAATTTCTCTTGGGATCAATAAAATATCTATCTATCCATCTTATGGGCAAATGAAAACGGCTCCGCCTCCAAATTCGGAAAATCAACAAAGAACACCCATTGGTCCAACAGAACTAAGATTTGCCGAATATGTTCCTTGGACCATGCAAAACACGTGAATCGCTCTACTTGTCACTCCACATAGATGTTACATGCTCTATTTTTTCAGAAGTATGCAAATGGGCATATTCCCTCACATTTCCACACGCACAATGTGAAGGGAATTCATGAGATTGGGACTGAACAGCTGTGTAGACATAAGAAAACCACTAATCAGTGAGGCTGACTGGAGAAAAAGGCTTCAATTTGCTAGGGAATATAAAAATTGGACTCTGGAGCAATGGAGCAAGGTCTTGTGGTCTGATGAGTCCAGATTTACCCTGATCCAGAGTGATGGGAGCATCAGGGTAAGAAAAGAGGCAGATGAAGTGATGCCCCCATCATGCCTGGTGCTTACTGTACAAGACTGGGAGTAGTGCTATGATTTGGTGTTGCTGCAATCTGTCAGGTCTAGGTTCAGCAACATTATATGCACAAAGAATGAGGTCAGCTGACTACCTGAATACACTGAATGAGCAAATTATTCCATCAGTGGATCTTTTCCTTCCCTGATGGCATGAGCATATTCCAAGATGACAATGCCAGGATTCATCGGGCTCAAATAGTGAGAGTGGTTCATGGAGCATGAGACATCATTTTCACACATGGATTGGCCACCACAGAGTCCAGACCTGAACCCCATTGAGAATATTTGGGATGTGCTGGAGAAGGCTTTGCGCAGTGGTCTGACTCTCCCATCATCAATACAAGATAAATATGGATGCGACACTGGGTGGAAATAAATCTCATGACAATCCAGAAGCTTATTGAAACAATACCACAGCGAATTTGCACCGTAATCAAAGTTAAAAGGTGATCCAATGAAAAATCAGAGTGTGACCTTTTTTTTTTATTTTTAATTTTTTTTATGGGAACTTTTTTTTCAGCCAGGCAGAGTATATTAATGAATGATGAATAAATTACCTTAATTTAGTGGGATTAAAATTCATAACTAAGCCTACTAGGGCTTAAAATGTCCATGTCTGCATGATAATTATTGTTCATAAGGAGGGAGAGAGAATTAAATTTTCATACATGGATGATTTATTTAGTGTGTGAGATCTACCAATGGCTGGCTTGCTGTCTCAAACATGGTTGAATGAAAGGAAAAACAACCTCCAGAGAGGCTCGTGCGTTTGGGGCAGTGAGTCAGATAATGCGCACCAGTAGTTAAGACACTGCAGAACAGGTAATAAATGAAGTTTAAGAAAGCATTTCAAATATATCAGATAATCCAGAGATGAAATTACTGAGTGATGTCAAGAAGATAGTGCTGTAACTTTGTGAATTGCTGGAGTGGATAATCTTGGAGCAAATGTTGCATTTAAGTTGTTAGATACGTTATTTAAATGAAAAGTGAAAACTAAACCTTAATGCTACAGAAAAAAGGCCAAATCCTTAAAGTGGTGTTGCTATTGGTGATGACAGTCCTCTCTGAGATCTTAATGCTATATGCAATTTTTAGGAATTTGAAAGATTTGGTTATATATTGGTTTGATTTTTTTTTTTTAAACTTTTTTTTAATTTCTGAATGATTAGATTATAAGCCTTGAAATTCAGTAAATTTTAACTCTTCATTAGGCGTGATTTGAAATATTTTATGTGATTTCAGCCTCTTCTAAAGATTGTTCATCTATGACACGGAGCTGGCAAATGAGCTGTGGTGTCATCAGTGTAACCGTCCCCTCACAGTTTCTACTTTTATGTTGTTGAATGTTTTATATTAAAATCAGCAGTTAAGTCATCAAACTAATTTCCACCAACACCAGCTATATCTGAGCGACAAATTCTGTGAGTTTTTACCACGAGAAAGTGAAGGTCTTTGTTTGTTTCTTACTGAGTCATCATCTTGTGTTCATTAGAAATTTCCTCTTGAACATGTTTTTACCGTGTCCTTATCGTAAGCGAAACGGTCTGATGTTATTTAACTTATTTACACCACAGCTCCTCATTTCTCTCTACATGATTTCTGTACCGCACACAGCTGGATTTTCATCCTAATGCCAGAGACGTGCGTGCACACACAGGTGCGCAGACTCCCAACCAGCAGAGAACGTAAATCGGACAATTTGTGGCTTCAACCACCTGAAAATCAGACAGAAATCCTGGTTTTTAAACTCTCCTGCAGAGAGGTGAAGATGCTGAGAACTTCATGTCCATCACGGAGACTCAGCTGAACAGGCTCAATCTACTGTCATTGTTGTCAAGGATATATGTCGTGGTGTTCATCTTGTTTATAGACTAGCTTTGGTGGAGCTCGGGGCTCCGCGGTTTGCCGAACCCAAGAGTTTGGTTAAACTAAACGCGTTCTTGGACTGACAGCTAATGCTACATGCTACTCAGCATTTGTCAGTCATTCTTTATTTCGTCAAAAATAGTTATTCAATTAGTAATCTGTCAGAAAAAATAAGCAGATGTGGAGCTTGAATAGTTTAAAATCTTACAAAAATAATAGTTTGAGATAATAGTTTGAGTTTGAAATAATATTTCAAACTCTGCGCTCCGCTATGAGCGTCATCAGATGATCAGCTTATCTGATCGCTGACATCATTTCTGATCAGATGTGGCAAGAGATCCTGTGAGAGTTCTACCGCGATATGGAATCTGTGTTACAAAGTTATATTAATTACTATTCCAATGAAGTGGTTTTGGTCCCCTACATGAGACAGGTTGGACATTCCCTTTCCATCACTGAGCTGCATCTTCCGCGCTGGATGCATCTTTTTACCGGACCAAAACACATTTATCTCTCTGGAACCAACATCAGATGAAAGCAGTGCTGCTATGATGCTGGGAATACGTGTGCAACTTATGTCAAATCAAATCTCCCCTTCATCTCTACAATTCATGTAAAACCAACCGAGCTTCACGATAAATATACATTGAGGACGTTCTCTTGGTTCTGTCCTCCAGCAGCAGATGCGTCTCGTCTGTGTTGCACTTTTTCAAAGGTTTATATTTTTCTTAATTTCATTTCAATGGTTAAATGGAGCGATATAACAATTTCTCTCTTTTTAAAAAAAAAAAAAATTAACAAAGATCTCGATCTTGATCCCAAATCATTTACTTCTCTCATTTCTCTCTGCAGCGTTTATTTATTCTGTTAGTTTCACTTTATTTACACAGAAATCTTCTGCAGAAATTCCTTCTTTCTTTCCCTCCTCCAGTCCGAGGATAAACACAAGCGATTTCTGTGATTTGCCGTGTTTCCAATGAATGGTGTTTAGCAAATAAGCCGTAATTCTCGTAAAATCTCATCCAGCGAGACTTCCTTTTGAGGAAGATGGAGATACAAAATGTTTTATTTTTGGAGCATTTTGCTGTTGTTTGTTGTCAAGGATGGGTGTTATATTTTTCTGTTTAATTGTTCGTAAAAAGATTCCCGTCTCCTACTCCGTTCATACTTTCTGCGCCATCTTTACTCCAAATAAACTGGTCACGTGACCCGCAACTTCACGTCCGGTGAAGTGGAAATGCGGAAAAACTGTTTACATTACACTTGTGCGGAATACTTCTATATCGATACGTCTGAAAAACCACCTCATGAGAGCATAAAAACTTTTAAGCGATATTTGAGAGGTTTTTCGAAATGTTGGTGTTTCCATTACCAGATTTTTGTTAGGGTATTTAGGTTTTGCACAATTCAGGGTGTAATGGAAACGCAGCTTATGTTTTTCGTGTCAGCGTTTCACTCATTCATGGAAATTATTCCATGATGAGGTTTGAAGACGTGACTTCACAGCTGAGTGTAGCTGTCACACGATGTTTCATTAAAACCTTGTTTACTTTGCCTTGGTTGAACTCTCACCGGGACAAGTTTTGATATATGAGGAGGGTGAGTAATTCACATTTTATCCCACATTTTGACTGTGTGTTTGCACAAACACCCAGTTACTCTGTCCTGTCTGCGCTGCCTCACATACCGGCTATGAGAGAGTTGATATTATACGCGAGTGCAGGGAGTGAAAAGCAACTCGGATCCAATGTAAACATATTTGAGGTGCAGATGGAGCAGAATCATTTTTTTTAACTCTCAAAAGACCCTACTGTCGCATAAGAAAGACAACAAGAAGTAACTCTGAAGCAAGTGGATTTGTAAAACCATGGATGCTGCAGATTTGAAACCTGGATCTGGCGCCATGTCCCATATAAATATATCGCAATTTGCTAATCGCAATTTCAATTTAAAAACGATAAGTCGTTCAGCCCTACCTGCTGGCATTTCAAAGTTTGTTATTTGAGCTCAGCCACAAGAGCAAAGGTTGTGCGGGATATCTATTGATGTACTACAATGTCAGGTTTGGCATACTTGATTGCCTGGAGTTTTGGTTGGTAATGTGCCAATAGGTGATGGTGCTTCATAATGTTTTTTTTTAAAGGATCAAGTGTGATGCAACAATGAGTCAGTCTGATGGGCATATATTTGACATCACAACATATGCACGGATGACTTTTTTTCCTTTTTTTAACACCTTGTGATTAGCTGTAGTGCATCTGATAAAATGAACACTGGATTCAGAATACTATCTGTGTCCTCTGGGACAAAGGTAGACACATTTTCCCCAAGTCTAACACAAGCATCCTCTACCACATTGGTAATGCAGAGATCTGAATGTTCCATCTCAAAAGGTTATTTGTCATTGTGTAACTGACATGGTTCACCACTGCACCGTTATAGCATTTGAGAACTGCTTGGTTAAGTGTGGCTTCCAAAGTGCTGTGTGCTGTATGCACGCCCACACACAAGCTGTCATCTCTGGCAGATAGATGGTCTTTGTGTCCAGAGATGGTACAGCAGGACACATCTATCTTTGCTGTGTACCAGAGCAGGGCAAATTTTAGGCTCCACAATCTTGTATGCAAACACACCTGACTGTTAGCTGCATTTAGTTTGCTTTGTTATGGATGTTGTTTGGTTTACGTATTGCCAGCATCTAAGCTCAATAAAATGGCTAACATCAGGAAGCAGCATTTATGAGGACTAGTGTAGTCTTCTACCTGAATTTGTCTGGTATGTTTTTGACCAGGCAAAACTGTCATTTGAGCCCTGGTTAGGTGTTTCCATTTACACTGAAATAAGACTTGAGGTGAACTTGCTCCAGTCTTTTTTGTATGTTGACATAGTTGAAAGCAGATGTATTTTCTGCACAATATGCAAGTGCCCTGTGAACAGATGAGTGATTTACCCCCCCTGCAAGTTTAGTATACATTAGACTTCTGTTGGGAATTATGGTCTTTAAACCACTGGAGTCTTGGTGAGTCACAGACAAAACATTTCAAATAGTTTACTGAGAGCAACAATCTTTTTTTATGGTAATCTGATATCATCAATGACAGGTTGTGTGTTGTATTGAGTCTTGACAGCCACAGAACTAAGTCATGTCAGCATATTGAGTGTAGTAACATTTTTTGGACAGTCAGAAGACAATAGGGGTGTCACCTATTTTAAATTTTTTTCTATCGTAATCGATCGAAATTATGTTATGGTCTCAAGCATCGAAATCAAAGAGAGGATCGATCCTTTTTTTTTTGGTGTGTGAGTGTGTGTTTCCCTCCCTTCCCTCCCCCATCTACAAAAGGGATTGTTTCAATCACAAGATCACAAAATTAGCAGGTTAGCTTTACATACATTAGGGAGGTGTGCAAAGAGGTAAAAGCACATGACGACGCAGCATGTTGTAGCCAACGCCACTAGTTAGCTAACCTACAGTTTATGACACTATAGCAAGTGCAGATAAAGGAGACGCAGCACCAGAGCTTGAGCCGCTCCTGCTTCTCTTAAATCACCAGTGTGGAAATATTTTGCGTTCCCGGTGAGATGTCGACAAGAA
>JBBBVU010000015.1:22092429-22109358 GCA_037177055.1 Atherinosoma microstoma | reverse complement strand
ACGCTATAGGGCTATTTATAGTAGCAGACCTGCAGCCTTATTCGGTGGTGGAAAACGCTGGATTTAAACATTTAATTGGCATACTTGAGCCACGTTACAGTATGCACAGCAGGTTGTATTTACAACAAAAGTGTTGCCCTCCATGTATGAAGTCGTTAAAGAAAAAGTTTTGAGGGGTCTATTTTAGGAGTAGTCCACACACTGCTGAAACCAAAAAGTCACTAGATGGCGGGCACCCTCTGCCTCTCATTTTTGTTATCATCATTATTTGTTTTTATTGTTTTCAACTTGACTGAGAACAAGATTGTTACCTTTTTATATTGTAGATAATTTTTTAAAATTTGACCATTAGTGCCTAATGTGATACATTACACAAGAAGGGAAATTGCATCACCTATATGTAGCCCATCTTTTGAAATAAGATTTACTGTACAAAATTTAATGAATAAATCTAATGATCGTAGACTAAACTAGTCTCAAAATGTTATAGGCCCCTGTGCTGTAAGAAAAAGAAAAAAAAAATCGAATCGTGACCATAAAATCAAAAATCAATCAAATCGAGGATTTGAAGAGTCATGAGACCCCTAGAAGACAACATAGTTTTCTCCTCTTGCCTTGCTCCATGTGTGGGTATGTGATGTCTTCTTTCCATCTCAGACCAGTTAGAACTGGATTTTTTCAGGAAAGTGATTAACCTGTCAAATTCTTGACATCATGAATTGTGATTATGTACAATTATTTTGAATCATTACAATGTTTAGGAAAATGTATATATTTTTATGTAGAATATGAGTTGGGGGGTGGGCGGTAGAAAAGGTATGCGGTAGAAAAGGTATAAATTTGGCCTGCGGTTGAGATTTTAGCTCTACCAACCTATTGCGATAGCCACACCTACTTTTAATCAAAAGCATGGAGTAGGTGGGGGAGGATGAAATGCTTCTTGTTAAGGAGACTGTGCAACATCGATCATATGGACCCAACAGGAAACGATTGAAATCGAGTCGTGCAGAACTAGTGGTGTGTATTGGCAAGAATCTGGTGATAAGATATACATCACAATACAGGGGCAATAATACGATATATCCTGATATATAGCGATACTATGGGTAAGATGATATATTGCAATTTTTCTTTACCAGAATTTGATTGTCAGACAACTGTTACAACTTAGTAAAAACTCAAACCTGTAATATGGCTGACATTGGCACAGAGGATCTACATTTCACTACAGAAGAAATAAAAACACTTGTTCTTTATGTACAAGATGAATAAAGAAATCAAAATTGGCATTATCAGTAAAGGTCTCAAGTATCCCTGTAGCATCAAACATAGTGCAATATAAAAAGTATATAGCTTGATATATGACAAATATATGAACAACGGTCATACATATAGAATATTTCCATTTTTGATTAAAGTATTTATCAAAAGAAAGGATGCTTGGTGCAAAATAAAATAAAAAAAACACTTTACTGTTATCTTTTTTAACATTTTACTTCTATATAAATCTAAAATTAAAGTGCTTCGGATTCTTCAAGTAAACTTGAACAAAAAGTCAAGTATAGATGCAAAACCGAAATGAACCACCACTGTGTAATGTTTGCATAAATATCAAATTGTTGATTTTGGGGAGAGAGAAAAAAAAATTATGTTCAAAAAGTTTTTGAAATTTCTTTTCATAGAAATTTGATGTTATGGTTTTGAACACGATACCGCCACTGTTTACTGTTTATATATATATAACATATGGTTGATTTTGAAAAAACAAACCAATAACAAGACATTCCTTTAAACCCTTTGACCTGATCCGGGAATCTAAAAATAAAACCGCACAAAATCCTGCGGTCAGAAAGAGCCGTCTCAGAAATATGTAGAAATTTCTATTCTCTACATAAACTTGTTAAAATGAAAATTTGTGTATTTTTTTAAAATTCAAGGATCAGGAATGCTTCATTTTTTAATTTGAGTTATTGATTCTGCACATTTTGAAACTGTCTCAAAGACCGTCTTGGCTGAGCATTTAATGTTCACAAAATACCACAAAAGATATATTCATCACTACAGATTTTTACTGAAGGTAAAACCAAAAAACACCATCCGTTGAAAATTACTTGAAAGGTTTAGAATTTTTGAATAAGTTATAATGTTCTGAATAGGACATTTTATACTCTTTTTAAGTGTTTATTCTGCTGTGATGTGTCAGTATGTTCATTTTCACTTTATAAATGGAAGAAAGAATATATCGCAATATATATCGTTACCGCACATGCTTAAAAATGATACCGCAATATAGATTTGAGGCCATATCGTCCAGCCCTAATATGAGTCCATGCTAGTATTGGAGAGTCTGTTTCATGATGAGTACAGGGCTTACATTGATGTACTTAGTGTGAATGTTGCATGATGCTAGTTTTTTTTTTCTTCTTCTCTCTTTCTGTGTAATGGGTTTTTCCCAGAAATCTAAATGGGTCTCTCAGCCTCTGCTGTTACTGTAGTAAGTGAGATGGGATGGGTTAGCTTTTGGGGCACCAGCAGTGGGACAGGAAATGCCTATGTACCTCAGGGTTGTCCCAATATACAACTAAAACTTCTGCTATTTGTCTGTTTAATCCACGAGTTGATCAAAAGAATGACTAGTTACTAGTTTGACAGGAAATGTCTTTGGGTTGTTCAAGTATTAAGACACAAGACAACTGAAGACATTCAAGTCCCTGGGATATTTGATGACATTTTCCTCCCTTTTTCCTCCTTTTAATAAAGCTAATAATGAATAAATAAAACCATAATTAACTCCTATTTACTAAATTTAAAAAAGTCTTAAATCAGGCATGTCTTTTTAGGGTTTTTTGTTTTACTGGTGGCACTTCATTGTTCACATAATTTCAAGTCTGGATCTAGCCGCATGTATTATTTTTTTTTTCAATCAAACATGAGAAATGGTATTACAAATAGTTAATCTCGCCACATTCCTTTGGTGGTATTGCTTAAGAGACTGTTGTGTTAAGAATCTGTATAGCCGATTGGGTTTATCTTTCTTTGTCACTCTTTTGACTCTGGGCTCTAAGGTGAGTTGTCACTGTAAAGATCAGACCTGGCACTACTTTCATGTAGTTTTAATTTCAGGTCCTGATTGTACCTAAACCCAAAGCGGAACTCATGAGGCGTATATGGCTGTTTCTTTCTGGCTAGATTTGATGGTATGCTTGCTGATAGAGATTTATATAATGTACTGAATTAATGTTGTATTGGGGATGTTTGCAAAATGAGAAATAGCAGCTCTTCAGGGAAATTAAACAGTTAAAATCGTAGAAACTTCTATAGTGATGAGAAGCAAGTGTGTTTCTTAGTATTGTTGTCTAAAGTAATATTTAGTTAGAAAACTGCTTCTAGGAATCCACAAATGCATCCCTCCTCCAAGAAAAGTCATTGTTACCATTAATCTAACGGTGCATCTTGAGCCGTGTGTTGCAGGAACCTGCCGTTTACTCTGAAAGCTTCTTTCTTTGTTTGTGTACATGCATTTGGATTATGTTGTAACCATTTGTCTCTGTCTCTGTCTCCAGGGTGAGAGTAGCCATGTCAGAGGAGGCAGTGCGTCAAACGCGCAGCCAGAAGCGAGCTCTGGAGAGGGACCATACAGCTCCCCCTGGGCCCCTCGAGGACATGGACAATAAACGGGTGAAGCTGGAGGGAGGTGATGCAGCTGGGGCCCCGTTGGCACTGGTGGGATCTGGAGCTGATGGTGTCAAGCTGAAGAGCGAGCAGGCGGCTAAAGTAGCGGCCAGCATCCTAAAGGCCGGGGAAGTGAAGGCTACTATCAAGTTGGAGGTGCAAACTGGAGATGAACCTGTTGACATGAGCACATCCAAAAGGTGAGACAAAGCCAGCAGGCCCAGGGTTTGGTTAACTCATGGGAGTTTTTTTGTATGTCCATGAAGAATATAGAGTATCGGTCAGTTTACAGAGTAATGTCACCAACTACCATCAAGATGTAAAAGAATTCAATAAACACTAAACCTTAGACAGCTGCAGCCTATTCTTGTGCCCTGATATTGCATTGTCAGTAACCCCCCCCCCAGCTGTACAAAAAAAACTATATAATCTTCTTACAGACAAGTTTGTCTTGAAGTCTGTAAGATGCTAAAAGTACTTTGCTCATGTATTTCGGTGTTACGGTTGACTAATGTTATGGCATATTATGGAATGAAAAGATAGCTGAGGCATGATAAAGATTTACATTTTGTGTTAGTTTGAAAATGAAAGGATTATTTATGGTACTGCAGGCTCTGGATGTAATGCATGCATGCATACATGAGCAGCAGATAGTTTTGCTTAGAGCCGTATCTATTGGAGTTTCAGATTTCTCTCTAAATTTGCACTAGCAAGTGGTCTGACAGGAGACATACAGGAAGTCGCTGTGCGGCTTGCAGACAGCCTGCCCCCATTCTGAAAACTTTGAGGCTCCTAAGGCCCGGGCTCCATTTTCTCCGACAGCAGCACCTGAACTCTGCCTCACACTTCACACAAAATGAAGGCTATGTGTCACAAACTGGTTCTAACTGGCCGTTGCCATGGTTTCCACATTGGAAGGAGCCGTTGGAGGAAGGAGGGGCCAGGAGGGGTGGTGGGTGTGTCACATGACCACACAGAAATGCCTGATGTCATGTGACGTGTGTTTGGTAGAGCGATAAATACACACACTGATGTGATAGCAGTCGAAGTGGAACAGAGAACTGATTCAGCTGCAAGTGTGTTGGGTTTATCTGCGGTACATCATAATTACATACAAGTGTCACCTTTGGCCCCGGCTGAACCCTCAGCTTTTGTTTTGTGAAGGGTTTTATGTTTATGTAGGGGTCATAGTCTGTGAAGGCCATATATGATAAACCTGGTATGAAATGTAACGCAAGCCAAAGTTGATGACAATACAGCTGAATTGAATTGGATGTCACTGAAGTGACATATTTCTCTCCGTACTTTTATTTTAAATGTGCTTTAATGCTTTTTTGTATACATAACAGCAATTAATCAATATCTGAACAAGTCTTTGTTTGGTGATTTTCTGTTGCCCGTTAATAGTTGAGCCATTTCATTACTTTAAAAGAGCCTTGCATAGCTGAAATTGGCACTTGGCAGTATTGCATTGCACCCTCAATGGAGGATCCCACTGCACCTCATAATGACTGATTCAGCAATCCTATAGTGGGGTCAGTGTGAAGCCATGATCGGGGAAGCCGAAGCATGCAGAAACACTGGGCCTTGCATAACCAAGCTGGTCTGTATTGTGATGCTTGTGTAAGCTGCTCTCAATAGTTGGTAGCAACCACCACAAGCTAGTCTGTGTCATGTTGGCAACGAGGCCAAGTCAGTGAAGGTGCTGGGTTGCCATTAAGCTTTTGTGTGAGAGATTATGAAGCTCTTGAAAGCTCTGTAATGCTACTTGCAGTTTGTCTCTCTCACTCCTTTTTTTTTTTTTTATATGGCATTGTATGAGCAAAATGTAAACAGTTTGGGAAAGAAAACTGATGCCTCTTCAGGCTCCAGCTGTGCTTAAAAGAGAACAAACTTTCTCAGAAAAGCAGTATTTTGAGAATTCGTGGTTATGTCTGTATTTCAGTGAAGCAAACTGGGGAAGTATCATCACAAGAAGAGCAGCAAAATGCCTCAACAGGGTGTGATTGTGTTCAAGGCAACAGATGTGAAGTTTTATTTTGATAAATGCTTGTAAAGGTTTGTGTAAATTCCTATATGTACATCATGGATGTTCTCATATGGTTCACCTTGTTGAACTGAGCTTACTGCCTATTGAGGGAAGATGTTGAGACAGCTGTTGAGAAAGAAGGATGGCATAGAAGTGACTTCGTAGACAGGGGTGCACAGAGAGATGAAAAAAAAGAAATGAGTCAGTGAGTTGCCGTATAAAAGATGAACAAGTAAGGATGGGGGAGGGGTGTGTGAAGTGGTGACTGAGTGAGAGTGAGTGTACACAATAGGTTGGCTCCTGGCCATGTATTCCCCTCCCCCTCACTGTCACCCTCTCCAGTGTCTCCAGCGCACCTCCTCTCTGCTTTGCTTGTGACTCTGATGCCGGCAGCTGGGAGGGAGGGGAGAGCTGAGGCCCAGGCTGTGCCGTTCCGGCTAGGCCATAGGCCTCGCCACGGAGGTAGGGGAGGGGTGAGGCCTTGTCTGGGTGGTAAACTTGGTCCGAGCTTGAAGCCCTGAAGCCTCTCGCTCAACAACTAAATAATTATGTAACTTAACTGCATGAGTGCATGCATAACTCCACAGTATGAGCCAAACATCTACCTCTTTCATACCGTCATATCATCGACCCTAGCATATCTTATACTGGACTATTTCTCCTCACCACCCAGACTTTCAAGACCGTAAAGGAATCCTTATTGTGGTTGCAGGCACATAGTCATCCTCCATGGTCCATGTACTGTAACACTTCTGTACTGTAACCTACTTCTTTTTCTTCACTATTCTCCAGATTACAGCGCACATGTAGCTCGTCACCTTTGTTCTCATTTGTCGATAGGAAAAGCCTGTTAACAATTTATCAAAGGTCTTCAGCTGTTTCATCAATAAAAAATCAACAGTGTAGATAATTAGACTATTTTTGCATTTTATTTGCAAGTGGTTTTGTTGTTGGATGACGGAGAGCAGGCGGTCTGTTGATGTTGCCTTTTTACTGGAGATAATGGGTTGCCGTGCTCTTCTCTTGCCGCCATTACTTCGTTATTGATCTCTTGGTTGTTGCCTTCTTGTGTGTCCCAGCACACGTTCTCGCCACAGCAAGGAGGATGATCATAGTTGTGTACCGCCATCTACTGGATATATGACAAAACTACAAATTAATCGTAATTGCACTATTGAAGACTGTGGTATTAAAGAATGTATTGAATGACATTTCTGGGTTTTTTTTGTGTTGATAATCTTTTAATATTTCTTCCCCCCAGTGACATTAAGAAAGAGCGACAGCCGCCTTCGCCAGATGATGTAATTGTGTTATCAGACAATGAGCCATCCAGTCCAGTCATGAATGGCCACTGCTTCACAAAGACTGACACGGATAAATTGATGGTAGGAAAACAGAATATTAACTTTCCAAATGATATCCTTACTCTATTTGCTGTTTTAACAGACTTCATTCTTGTGCTGTACTGTCTGGTGAAATCTTAACTGTAATTTCCCTAAGTTGTATGCGCCTCTCTGTTTTTATATGTGTAGAAATGTTCACCTGAGGAAAGAGAGCGCATCATAAAACAGCTGAAGGAGGAGCTGAGACTCCAAGAGGCCAAACTGGTGCTCCTCAAAAAACTGCGACAGAGCCAGATCCAGAAGGAGAGCACTGTACAGAAGGTAAAGATTAGATATAGATTGGATTCATTTTTATGTTGATACAGGAGTTGCAACATTATGAACATTTTCATGGCATTTTGGCATACTATTTCATGGTTTTACTTTTTCAAAGCATACATACTTAAAACTTTGATCCCTTTTGGTTACCCTTAAAAAAGAGAAAATATTAGAAACATGCTTAGATAAATGTCTTAATTGTGTGGTTGTTGTGAGTTGACAGTTATTTTCTCCCATTTACGGCCCTAGCTTAAATTGTCCTGAATCATAAATGTAATGCGTTTCAACAAACAATAATAATTAAAAAATTTAAATGTCTTTCCTTGATGTGCAGGCGACAGGCTCTGTTGCTACTCCTCCCCCTCTGGTGAGAGGTAGTATAACATCTAGTAAAGGACCCCTTCAGGTACATACTTTATTTTCCTCACTGTAGATGTAAAACTTTGTGTTGTATCATCATATGATATACTGTCACTAAATCAAAGTGAGTTCTGTGGGTTTTTTTGCAGAAACATGTAACACAAAACATTCAGTACCAATTAATTAGTTCAATATGTTGTGTTTCCAGGTGACCGGTCGTAGCTCAGGCACGGTGATCCCTCCTCCCTTGGTGCGGGGTGGGCAGCACATCCCGTCCAAACACAACTCTCAGATCGTCATGCCACCTCTAGTCAGAGGAGCCCAGGTTGGTGTGGAGAAGGAAACCAACTGATTATCATGTTTTACCTTTAGCAGAGTTCTCATATTAAGTGCCTTTTCATTCTTTGTTTTCATGGTTGTCCTCCATAACGTGTGTGTGTGTGTGTGTGTCCCTATCAGCCTATTGCAGTAACTCCCCAGCAGATAGCCAGTCTGCGTCAACATCAGCATCACAGCGGTTCAGGCCCTCCTCCTCTCTTGTTGGCTCCCAGGGCTTCTGTCCCTAATGTCCAGGTCCAGGGCCAGGGCCAGAGGATTATTCAACAGGGACTCATCCGGGTGGCAAGTGTAGCCAACAGCAATGTGATGGTCAGCATCCCTCAGGTGGAGACATTGTGGACAAGCTGTCATTGCTCACTGTGCTTGGCTGCATAGATTTCCAGAATGTGTCCATTCATATTTGAAAGTTAAGTCCCCATGTGCTGCTACTTATATAATTTCACTTTCTTGTGTGTTTGTTCAGGCTTCTCCAACTAGCTTAAAAGGCTCTTCAGTGTCACCCAACTCGAGTGTCAACGATTCTCCAGCCAGCAGGCAGGCAGCTGCTAAACTAGCTCTGCGTAAACAGTTGGAGAAGACACTGCTGGAGATACCTCCACCTAAACCTCCTGCTCCTGAGTTCAACTTCCTGCCTTCTGCCGCTAATAATGAGTTCATCTACTTGTTGGGTTTGGAGGAAGTGGTGCAAAAACTTCTGGAGATGCACGGCAGGGGTGGGTAACTGTTTGCACTTTTGTAGCTAGTTTGATTGTGTTGCAGTGTTCTATCTAACACATATCTGTTCTCCACCACATAGGTAATCTGGGCCCAGCTGCTGCAATGGCCAGCTCCATTCCTAAAGAGCCATATACCTGTGCTCAGTGCAAGACGGACTTTACGTCCCGTTGGAGAAAGGAGAAGGCTGGGACCGTCCTGTGTGACCAGTGCATGTCATCCAACCAGAAGAAGGCCCTGAAGGCCGAGCACACCAACCGTCTGAAGGCAGCCTTTGTTAAGGCACTCCAACAGGAGCAGGAGATTGAGCAGCGTATCCTCCAGCAGGCAGCCTCCTCTTCTTCCTCCTCAGTTTCCTCTGGATCTAAAACCATCTCGTCCTCACCCTCGCTGTCTAAGAGCGAGATTCTGGTGTCTCAGCAGTACAAGCAAGTGCGCGCTGCCATGCATCACAGACCTATGTCTGCTCACCACTCCATCAAGCAGGTTAGTATGACATCTGCTTGCACTGGTACTCTGTTTTAACAATCTTTTTTTCCAACATTGGCTTCAGCATTTCCTTTTCATTTCCATCTGCACCAACACTCCGATCCTCTTGTATCTCTGTACAGAGCCAGCTGTCACACACCATCCAGTCTGCAGTGAGCTCTCGTGGGGCAGCCCATTCTTTTACCTCCTCCCAGCTGCAGAATGCAGTGGCAGCAGCTGCCATGGCCAGTAGGGCAGATAAGCATGCTGCAGCCCGCTCCATGCAGCACGGGGCAAAGGTCAGCGCTGGCAGCAGTAACCAGGGCAACATGGTGGGCTGGAGGAAGCAAAGCAGTGGAAACACAGGTAGATAATTGTTAAACAATTTCCTCACTTTCTGATCCTCTTTAGGTTAATCACTCTCTTCTCTAGTCCTCTTCATTCTGTCTTTCCACTCTCAGACTTGACCTTTCCATCTTTTTAGTTTTGTTTTTATTGAAATCTTTCTTTATTTTGCTATTGGCCAAATCTGCACATTGACCTCTTTTGTGTTTATCTCCTGACAGGTGTGACTATGGCCTATGTGAATCCCAGCTTGGCTGCTCATAAGACCACCTCTGCTGTTGAGCGTCAGCGGGAATATCTGCTGGACATGATTCCCTCCCGTTCTATCTCCCAAGCTGCAAACACATGGAAATAATGCAATCTTCCTCCTAAATGACATCATAACTTTTAGCCCCCTTAATATCAATAACAGCCATTCTCATTATTGTTCTAATCTTTTCTATCGACTCTGCCTCTGGCCCAAATGGCTGCCAGGGGAGAATAAGCATTTTTTCTTGTTGGATTTAGGTGTTTTTACACCTCTTTCCCATCTTCTTCTGCTACCTTCTTCCTTATTTGAATCCTTTCCAAGTTGGAGTTGTGCTGTCACAGCTTCAGGGATACAAGGAATATGTCCAATAGATTTTGGGTACCTTTGGTGAGGGTTGGGAGTTGACACAGGCGTGTACAATGTCACTAACATCTCCAGCGATGTTGCCTCTCCCTCTCGGTTTATTGTTCGAACGTCCCAGTTGCACCGAGAGGAAGTTGCCACAAAATCCCTGAGCTCCCCCTGCCTCTGGATTAGGCAGGGAGAAGTAATAATCATTGTTGTATAAAATAAGATATTCGCCTTACGTCCTGCCCTCCCAAGTGTGAGCCAGTCAGACTTGGGCCCACATGGTGGCCCAACTGAACTTCTCCGAGGACCTCATCACAGGGATTGTTGAGCTTCGAGGACCATCCATGAAATAACTGCTTCAGCTTTGCAAAAATGAATAAAATTTAAAAAAAGAAAAAAAAGGACTTTTAAAAAAGAAAAAAAAGATCTTTATCTGCACACAGACTGCCTCTTCTCTCCAACCTACAGTGTGTATAGTGGAGAAGTTGTGTGTTGGATTATTTTGTATGGCTGAATGTTAGGATTTTGTCTTTTCTTCTCTAAGTCATATACTGTGTTTGGAATATTGTGCTCCCTGACACTTTGGAAGTGGCCTCTTGTCGAGGTCTGAATTTACAGGCTAATGTTACTGTTGAGGTGGTTTTACATCTGCTGGGTTCCATGTTGTGGCCTGCTTTTAAATACTTTATTGCTAAGATGAAACAGAAGAATAAAGAATATGGTTTCACTGACTCATGTAAAAACACGGAGCATATGTTCGGAGGACTATTCTTAATGAATATTGTAAAATAAACCTTCCAAAGAACTAGTGGAGCCCAAATGGAATCCCTTCTGCTAGAAGGTTTCTAGTTTATTTGAACCCTCTCTGGATATGAACATGAATTCATTCTAAACTGAGTGGGTGTAAGGAATGTCAAATTTTTGACATTATTTTTGCTTTTAGTCATAGGTTGTGGTGCATTGTTTTTGTTTTTTGTTTTTTTGTTTTTTTTTCTTCTATAGACAAACTGTCTGAATTTATTTATAGGGTTAGTAAAGACATAAGCTTATGCCCTACGTTTGAATGGATATCCACTTAAAATTAGTTTTTTTTTCCCCCCTTATGTGTCAAGTGGCTCCCACACAACCTACAATTGGTCTGAGACAAGCTGGACAGCTTTCAGAATGTAGTTATGCAAAAAAGCAGACAAAAAAAGGACAAACAAAAGCCCTACAGCAACAAATGACATGAACTTCTTTGTCTATAACATTAAGGTGTGTATGATTTATGTCGGGTCATTGAATTGAGCGAACTCTGCCTTTCACATGTGCATTTTTATCAGGTTGCAGCAGCACAGGATAAGCTACAGAAGTACAAAGTGTCCCACAGTTTAAACAGCAAAATTCATCACTCATGGACTTTCGTCATTTAAGAGTCGTGTCGTCTTCTTTCATTTTGGTCATTGGGGTGGTCTGGTTGCATCAAATGTACCGCCCAGCAATGGCTTTACTTTTGTCTGCCCTTTCTGGAAATTGTTGCTAGGTGTTGATGTGTTGAATTTAGTTTTAAAAAATGTGCAATTTTTGCAACCTGTAGCTTACATAAAAAGTTAATAAAACAAACTCCAACCAAGCAAGTGGCTGACCATCCCAAGCACTTTTTAAAATATATATATGGAATATATTTTCTGCTGTATCGCTTCCTTTTATTATTCATTCTCACTTTCAAAATATTATGTGATCACTTATGATAAACCCAGTGTCTTGCTGCCCTGTTACCTCACTGCAATGCACCCTGGATGTGACCCAATACAGCTTTTTTTTTTTTAAGAATTTGTTTCCTCTGTCCAGACTATATTTTTAAACTCACAGATTTTTGTCAGATGTCATACTAAAAGATGGTACACTGCATTATGCAAATTGGCTTCAAATGAAGTTTATCCCTATGAGCTGGGGTTTCGTCACTGCAAGCCTGGGTTTTGTTTAGGATGAAAACTGCTGATAGGCAGACAAGCATACAGAAGTAGAAACTGAATTGAGAATTTTTGTGTCAGCGTAGCATCAGAAATTTTCCAGGTTGTCTTTACATTCCTGACTAGCAAAAAGTAGCGGCCTGTGTCTTATGGAAGCAAAAAAAACAAAACAAAAAAAACAATCTGAAATGAGCCAATCTGTTTTGTGCCCTGCTAAGTGTAACCCTGTGCTGTCCTGACTACTGCCTGCTGCTGTTTGGCAAAAATATCACCATTCCGTTTGTTTGGGGTCGATGCACTGCTAAATGTAGTGCTGCAAGAAAGGAAAACAATGTATGAGAATTATTTGGTTTTTTTGGGATTTTTTTTTTTTTCCTGCTCTATCAAATAATAAAACAACTAATTTTAACCCCCCTTTCATGGTTGGTTTGCCTTTTCATTTGGGATGTAGAAATTTGGTCAAGATGCAGTATTACTTTTCTGTTTGGAGGTTTAAAAAAAAACAACAAAAAACCCCACAGCTGATAGAGCAGGATTTAGGCGAATGGAGATGAGGTAAACACAGAGGGGGCTGCAGGAGACTGCTGTCTGCTCCCTTGTGCAAGGAAAAACAGGAGGAGCACTGCCAGAGCCCTGCAAAATGGCCACTAGCAGGCCACTAATGTGCATGTTTCTGCTCAAACTGTCAGAAACGAGCTCTATGAGGGCCCAACTTGTGAGCACAAGTGGGGAAGGTGCTCACAGCCCAACACCGTGCAACCCGATTGGCATTTGCCAGAGAACACCAGGACTGGCTCATTTGTCATTGACGCTCTTCGTGGATGAGGGCAGGTTCACATTGAGCATGTGACAGATGTGAGAGAGTCTGGAGACATCCTCCGCCATATATAGGTGTTTTCAAATGCTATATTTGCACAAGCCCCTACCAGCTTTCTTTCATCCACAGTACACAAGCTCTTGACATACTTTGGAAGCTTTGGTGGGAGAGTGGTTCACCTTGGTGTGAAGTCTTCCCAGTCTTAGTCCATTCCAATTCTATAGGGCACTGGTACTCAATTCGGTCCTACGAGTGCTGCAATCAAGCAGGGTTTCAATGTATTCAACATTGCCAGAAAATGAGGATGTGGTTTCTGAGCCACTTAAAGTGTGGAAGAAGGGAAGGGCTTTGCATTGGTAAGAACCAAGGTTATTTGGATTATTGGGATTACTTGATTAAGCTAAATTTTGTGAACCGTTTCTTGTACAGATTTAATACAGGGCTCACAATGTGTGTGGAATGTTGATGTTTATATCGTCAACAATACATTATTATGCCCTAAAAGGTCACAATTTTGAGTTATAAGAAAAAAACATATTTTTCTATGGCCATGTTTGGAGGTCATCTAGAATAATTTAAGTATTCTAGTAGTAAGTACTTGGCTGTATTTGTGCCAAATTTCATGCTTCTATCCAGAGTCGAACAATTCTTATGTAAACTGGCCCTTATTGGCCCTTAATACTACAATGAATAAAGAATTTTAACTGGAATGTTTCATTCATCAAGACTGAAAATGTCTTTAAGTGTTCCATTTATTTGTTTGAGAATTGTAAATCAAGTTTCTTCCCTACTCTATTGTAGGGTTAAAGAATGGGTTCACACTTTTTTTATGAACCATTATTTTGCAGTCATCTGAATCAGAGTATGTTTTGACACACTTTTCAGTTGGAACTTTGGATTTAGTCCCCTAAATCCTTGACCAGGGATTACTAACTCCAAACTTTCTGGGCCACCATCCTGCAGGTTTTAGATGTTTCACTGCTGCAACACATCTGACTCAAATTGAAATATTCTCCAACTGCTCCACGTCAAGTTTTGCACAAACCTCTTGTTGACCTGTTAATTTGACTCAGATGTGTTACAGCAAGGAAACATCTAAAACCTGCAGGACAGGGCCCAGTCTGAAGATGGTAATCCCTGTCCTAGATGGAGATAATTGTCCATCGTACAAACTTATAAACAAGCGTGGCTTTTAGTTGTAACCCTTTCAAAATGTTGTGGTACGCAAGGATCTAAGTGTGGGTTGTAATCATGTAGCGTGCTTGATTTCAACAAACAAGCTTTTTTTATTGTGTACAATATAACATAACATAGAACATCAGATTTCTTCTTAAAGTAGATGAGGTGAACCAAATTTAAAAAATGAAACATATTTTTTGTTTTAAGAAAACAATCCATTATTGCAAACAGTATCTGTGAATTGTAAAATGTGTTCACCTCTATCTGGGATTAACAGTTAATTTGACTGTGAAATTAGGGTCATGTGTTTTCAGTCAGCAGGATGACAGTCAGGTGTGGGTGGGTGCTTTAGAACAGGGGCCTATAAACACTTGCGCTTCACATGTTTGTAGAATTGCTTCGTCAACAAATAGATACATTTTCTCAGAACCTCAGAAAGTTTTTTGATGCTCATCAGGGAGGAATATGTCATAAAATCCCCTCTAAAGAGTTTGAGCTTCCAACTGTCTAATCAGACTCCAAACAAACAGAAGAAATTCCGACAGACCACTACAATAAAGACTTCAAGTAGCGATGGGCCACAACCGAGGTAAATAAAATGACAAACAAATAATGAGATGAAATGAAAGAAAATAAACATTCCTGCCATTTGGCATTGACAAGCCAGATGGTTAGGAAACTGCTTTAGAGAAAACACATGTTTTTATTTAAATGGAAAACACTTACGCATTTAGAGAAAAATCACACTGCAGTTACTGCATTAGAAAGCATAAAAAACTTCTTTATAAAACATAGTGATGGTGTCATGGTTTGGGCTCGTGTTGCCACACCTGGAGTGACATGGCAGCTGTCAGGATTGAGGTTTTTTTTAAATCTATTTTAGGATTTTTGGGCTCTAGTGGCCTTTATTTAACAATAGCTAGACAGGAAAGGGGCCAGCGAGAGTGGAGAATGACCTGCAGCAAAGGGCCCTAGGCTGGAGACTCAAACCTGGACCAGCTGCACAGAGAAGCTGTAGCCTCTGTTCATGGGGCGGCCGCACAACCAGTTGAGCTGAATCTTGATAATTAATCACACTTCAAGATGTACACACAAGCTGCTCTACCAAAGAATTTCCAAAGAAAAATATTGTGAATGTTTGGGGATGGTAAAATCAAAGTCCAAACATTTATCCAATATAAGAGAACCCTAGAAACATCCCAGAGCTGAAGCCGCTCCATGTGGACAAACGGATCAAAATCCCTCCAAGCCAGTGTGCATGAACTTATCAGTAACCCAAGGGGATCACACAAAGTACTGAAAGCAAATCTTTAGGGATTTTTGTCACTTTGACAATATTGGTTCATCCCCCTCAACATGTAATAGATATTTAGATTATTCTTTAAAATGCCATTTGTATAATATTCATCTCATTTGTTAACTTGGGTTGATTTAGGGTGTATCTGCTTTTGGATCCTATTTTTACAGATATAAATTTATAACATTTCAAGCATCAACCCCTAGATGGCAGAGTGCACCAACATTCCTTCCACGCATGCACCGTGTTTGTCTTCAGTTATTCTAACGGAAATTTAATCTAATGTGTGCATTTGTCAACCTGAGAGAATCCAACATCTTGAATTCTTAAAAGTTTTGCTTTTATCCGTTGCAGCAGTCTGAAGGCGTAACATTGTTAGTTGAGCTGTGAACAGAAAGAGGAGAGACCTTTAAAAAAAGAAAGCAGGCTGTTGTTTACCACCACGACCCACTTAGGAGACCGATTTCTTGGCAGCTGCAGGTTTTCCCCGTGATACTTCCTTGTGTGTGTGTCTGTGTGCAACTAAGTACTTGTTTTTTATGTTAAGGATGTTTTTGTTTCAGGGTTGGTTCTTTTTCCCATTTGTTTTTTATAAAATGAGCATGCATATTTCAAAATGCATTTCTCCTCAAACACCCACATTGCTTGGAAGCTGCTCATGTGGCCAATCTGGAATACTAGTGTTATTATTTTAGTGAAGGTGATGGGCATCATTTATCTCCCTCTATTAGATAAAAGGCGTTTCTGCTGGTGAATCACTCAGCAGTCAAGTGCTTCCTCACTTGGGTGCTTACTCTAGTTTTTTTCATCAAGGGATCCCTTTGCTACCAAGAGGTATGCATAATGAGCGTGTGCGTTTGTCTCTATGCTTGTGGGAATTTTGGGGAAGTGATGGAGGGGTGTCGTACCCTAGATGACTGAACGTCTATGACTGTGGCGGTGTGAGCCAATCAGCCGACGAGCACCATGCCTCCTGATTCTTAATTGGCTGGATTTCCCGGTGAGAGCAGCTGATACACAGAGCCAGCTGGGTTTATCAGAGAGTGAGCCGGGAACACAGAGAGAAAGATACAGCGGGGAGAGCAAGAGATATAGAGGCGAGATTCAGTGAATGTGTGTGCATGTGTGTGTGTGCATCAGCAAGTAATTACCTTCTAGCATCTGAACCAATCAAGAGCCGTGCAGAAAAACACAGAGAGAGGGAGCCCATCTAGATTCTCAGTCTGAGAGGTAGACAGTGTGTTTATTGAAGGGAGAGGGAACGGAAGTGTTTTCTTCGGAGAAGCACAGCTCATCCTTTCTCGTATTTGCAGAGTCGTGCTGGGTGAAAGCAGATGGACAAGATGAACCACAGCTCAGCTGAAGCAGAAGCTGAAAGCATAGAACCACTGCGTTACCTCAGGTAGGCACCTGCAGAGCTCTATTCTATTCTATTCTATTCTATTCTATTCTATTCTATTCTATTCTATTCTATTCTATTCTATTCTATTCTATT
>JBBBVU010000015.1:22021870-22046419 GCA_037177055.1 Atherinosoma microstoma | reverse complement strand
TCTATCTATCTATCTATCTATCTATCTATCTATCTATCTATCTATCTATCTATCTATCTATCTATCTATCTTTTGATATATACATATATATATATATTTTGATATATATACATATATATCTATATATATATATATAGATATATATGTATTGGACTTGAGTACATCCGATGTCCAGAAACCATGAGTCTGACTTTCTTTTTGATGCTCTTGCAAAGTCCAAGATTTTTTTTTCCGTCTTCTTAAGATAACACAAACAGATGGATTTCACTTCTATTTAGCTCAAACTATCCTTACATGCTAATGTTAATTCTTCTTTGTTAAATACATCTTTAATATTCAAAGTTGGAGCAAAACTACGATCCTGAAGCATCATGACAACTGTTTGGTCTTAAAACACAGTCTTCTCAGTTTAATGATACTCACCAAGCACAATGCCACCTAATAGTTAAACAAGCACATCACAAGCAATAGTGTTAAACTTATTAGATGAGTGCACATTGTTACGTGTGATTACCGGTTCCCAACTGGTTCTGATTTAGTAATGAAAGCCATAAACAGGTGTGATCAGACTATAATCAGCTGAGGAGGAAGGTCTCTCATTAGGGAGCAAAGTGCTGTGGCTTTCAATGAGAATGACTAAGACTGAGGCTGTTGTGCTGTTCGTGGATGAGGTAATGTTTATTTATACAAAGGCACGGGAGCTTCTTCAGCATACTAATGCACTAATGCCCTGTGCGTGTGCACATGTGTGAGTGGGTGTAGTAAGTCAGTGAAAAGGAATGTTGATGTGTTTTTTTTAACTCAGTGGTTTTAACTCTGTCAGAAGGAAAGAGTAGAAAAATGTCCAAGCTCTCAGTGGTCCTGTCTGTCATGCCTGTCCAAACCCTGTCAGGAAACAATGAGTGGTCGCCATTCTGTCGTTGGTGCTTTATTTAAGGGAGCAAATTAATAATTAATTCTGGAGTTGTTGGTGTCCTGGAGACTTAAATAGTTAGTACTGACATCAGTGCTTGTTGTGACCTCCAGTGAAAGATTGTGTGACATGGAAAAGAAATGCTGTCGAAAAGTTAAGTGGAGCTTGTAACAGAGAGCAACTCTGAGTAAGAAATGGATTAATCATCCAGTTCTAATATCACAATGAAAACTTAAATGAATAAAATCTGTCAGAAAATAAGGCAAGAAGAGATTCCAGTGCCTTTCCCCTTGTGATAAATACACGTTTTAAGAAACGAAAAGTGGGTGAGATTTAAGGAGGGATTTTTAGCATTTACAATACAACACAATACAAAGCACTTACTTGAGTTGACATTTATTTTTTATTATAGCGATATTAGGATTTCTTGTAGAAACACCCAGAGACACTTAATAGTGCCAGCGTGCACTTATATATTTAGGCTTTTATGGAAAAATGAACATTATGGCTGTTGATTATTTTTATCATTATAGAGATCATTATTGTTGAGGCTGATTGTGAACCTGCATTGTAACTATGGTAGGGCTTGTAAATTTGAAATAAAATGTCAGTTGTTCTGTAAATATTAAAGCAGCACTGCTGAACTTTTCCGACACCCTCTAATGAAGTTTGCACCCTGTCTCTTCTCTGAGCTCTATCCAGTAGGTAGAAATCAGTCTGATGTTTACTCTTATCTCTTGCTCTGACACTCTTTCTTTTCCTCTCTTCAGCTGGTAATGTTCTCTTCAGTTTCATTGCTGAATCGACCACGGTGCACATTCAAAACAGCCAATGTGTTTATATTCAGTTACAGGCGTGGTGCTGAAAAGCAAAATGCAGCTGTCATCTGGCCTGTGTGGTTTACCTGGGGGTAAATTTACTAACCTGAAGAAAATAGTATGGATGCAAATCAAAAACAAAGTTCATAGAAGAGTCAAAGTGCAAAGGATTGCAAAAAAGTACAAAAGAAGCTTGGCTTTCAAAATATTCTGATGATGTTCTCGATATTCCAAACACACACTAAACCTATGCCTCTTCCTTTATCAACCAATATGACTACTTGAAAAGCAGAATGTAAAACCTGTCTGGTAATAGATAATGCAGAAATCAGCCACAAACTGCACAATAAATTAATCTGATTCATTTGAATACTCAGAACCAAATATTTTCACTGTGAAAGGAACACTTCCATTAACGCAGGGCCAGGAACAAAAATCCCTGTGGCCATGCCTTTCAGATGTATACTTAGCACATAGCAAGAGTAACTTTTTAATGCCTGAAACAAAAAATGTGTATATTTGCCCCCTGGTCTGTTGTCAAGGGTTAGGTGGGTATCATGAGTCAAAGTGACATACATGCCAGAACACGAGGTTTCTTGTCCAGAACATTGCACTGTCATAAGATTATCATGGTTATTTACTCCACTTGTTTAATGTCATGAGACATTTGAAGAAGAACATGATGATGCATGGGAATTTGTAGGTTTCAAGCCAATCAAAGCCCTTCCAGGTTGGAAACCACTTAACTAATCTATAACACTGTGGTTTACATTATTCATCCCCCTCACTATTCTTATTTTAAAAGTTACAAATCTTGAAAGACACTCAATGAGAAGGTGCTGTTTAACCTGCCCATCACCTTTTTTGCTTAAGCCAAGTGCATAACAAACAACCTGAATGTAATTAGCATTTTTTAATATCCATGGCATTTACAAGTAATACGCATGGCTCAATTTAGTCCAACTACATTGCACCTCATAAGCACGTCTCGTGTCTGTACTCTGACAACTGTTTCCTGAATGGCATGCTATATGACGCCACTTCCACTCTTTGGCAGTGCATCATCCTGCAATCAGCAACTGTTAAAAAGTTACAAAACTGAACCAGAACTTGAACCAGAGGGAAAACAGCATCTGGCACTGTCCCGTGTGAGTAGGGGAGATAAAGAAACAGAGAGTGAGACGGAAAGCCAGATGGGGGAGGCAATGCATGTGACATTACAGGGGAAATCTAACTTCACTTAATCAAAATAAACTGTTAACAAGATTTAGTTTATATTCATGAATGGGAAATAAATTTAAAGTTTGACACTGGTTCTGAGTATTATAAATGATTAAAAACCTACTGAAAACAATCCTAAACTTCAAAAGTACAGGAAGATAGTCCATATTTAACAACATGCATGCAGACACAAGAATAGCCATCTGTTCTGTGGACAAATATAACTACAGTGTTGCAAACAATGTTGCAAAAGAAAGTTGCAATAACCTACAAAGGAAAAAAAGATATTGCACTGTAAATAATTCAGAAAGGATGAAATGTTGCTTGGAAGAACGGGGAAACACCCTCTAATTTTTGGTGACCATATACAAACACTCCTTCACTCTTTCTCCATGTGTGCGCATTACACCCCCACCACCACCAGACCCTCACCTTTTTTTGGATGATGATATGGGGGACCCAGATGTTGCATTTCACTGGCCAATAGTAAGGAGAGAGGGGCTGGATTGGTGTGCACTCATGATGCCCCTTCTTTTAAAAAGCTCCTGTCTCCAACTCAGCTGCTCAACTCACATGAGGAGGAGCAGCGGCGAGACTCTGCTCCACCGGCAGCATCACTCACACCTGAGGAACTGAAGCAGCTGTGCCTGCAAGCCGAGGAACCAGCCATTTGTTTATTCTTAGATTTGCATCAATGCTGTAGAGGATCAGAGAGAGAGGGGAAAAAAGAGCATCTGTCACCACAAGCATTAGCACAATGCTGGAATTAATTAAGCTGGCACTTCTCTCTTTCCTGGCCTCGGTGGCTCTGGGTCAAGGTAAGTGACAACTGATGATTCAGCTCTTTTTCATTACAAAGTTAAAGAACTGATGCAAGAACAGCACAGTCACAGGAAACTGCTTCAAACTGCATATTCACATACAAAACTGTTCCAGAAAAACAGCATAAAATTATACTATTACTCATAAAATGAGTTTACTTCTCATCTCCCTTGTGATTTTCTTGTAATCACATATGAAACGTAGGCCAGTTTGTGAGTAGTCGCACATGTGCAACACAACTGAGGCATTTTCCTGTGGAAGTCAGAGCAGGATGGTACAAGACAAATGACTGGAGATAAGAGCAGTTGTCCATGTGTGCTTGAATTAGTCATGCTGAGCGGCCAACTGTGCAGACAAAAAAAAATAATCTTCCCCCAAAAATACTGTAAATCTTAAATCAATCAAGTAATTTAAAGTCTTTTTCACTTAGATGATGCCTGACTCTGTGGTTGTTTTGATAGCCCAGCTCATTAACTCTTAATCACTCATGTTAAGACAGCCGCATGTTTCACCAATGTGATGATTAACAACATGTGAGGATATATGAGGGGGCCATGAAAACTCTCCCTGCGGTGTAGTTTACCCACACAAAAAGCTCTGCTGATGACAGTAAAAGAGCCGTTAGTGACCAAAAGCTCTGGCGGCACATTTTGTTTCCATAATCACAAGCTGCAGAGTAGTAGCTGCCACCTTAACCCGGTCAACAGGAGGAAAATGTTGCAATTTTCTAGAAGAGAGCAACACTTCAAATCTCAGCTTCTCTCTAACACCATAACTTTCACACTGAAGGTCGTCGTGAAAAATCTGCCTCAAACTCAAAGAGCCAGTTGAACTGTTCATTTCTCACATTTATTCCCCAATGAGTTAAGTGTCGGATATCTACAGACATGCTTCTTCCACATTACAAGTCCTTAGTACTCTTCCTCCACTACCAGTAGTTTTTCTGGGGCTGTCACTTTCTTTACATCTTACATCTGCTTCACATTAACAATTTTTTTCCCAAGTTAAGGAGTTGGCAGTTCATAAAGGCAATCAAGTGTGAATACACCTTAATAGTCTCCATATCTTGTTGGGCGCTGAGGCCTCAGTGTCGTAAACGTCTGGCAGAAGCTTTATGCCACTGACTGATGAGTAAATCACAAGATGAGAGGACAATGAAAGCAGATTTATAAATGGTGATTCATATTGAACCTGACTAGGCAGAACATTCTGAACTTAAAATGGATTGTAAAGTTTAATGTTTGACGCCACACTCTTTTTAGTGTTACATCTTTATCTGAAAGAAAGATGGTGAATTTTGGCCTTGTTTCTTCTCTCAAATGCTGTACCAGCAGTCCCCCAAAGATAGAAACCCAGTCACCTTGGAAACAAGGTGCAATAATCACAAACTGAGTGGTCCACTTTTCCACCTGCTGGGTTTCTGCTTGCCTAAATGAGAAAATGGAATAAAAGGAGGATTAAAGAGAACAGGTACAATTACTTTACCGTCCTGTTTTCCCCCCTGTCAAATTGCCCAGCATGTCACTCTTTCCTTTTTCCTTTTTGATGACTGTCTCAGCCCTCTTCACAGCATTCTGCTACTGTAATGGCTGTATGTCTCCATCTGTCTTCATCTGTTCGCCTTTTGTTTCCAATCTGCCTCCCTCAGGTATTTCTCACAAATACTTTCCCCACCTTTTTCTCTTCTGCCTCTCCCTCACAACATCAAATTCCGTCCTTCACCTTTCTCTATTTATTTCTGTCTTAGTCCATCAAACACTATCCTGGCTTTGTTCTCTGTCCCTCTCTCCAAACACCTTAAACCTCAAAGATTTATGAGCTATTTTCCTATTTAAAGGTGGCAGCTGTTAGTGAATGCCCACAGTAACTCAGGGAGGAGCACTGAGGTGTTACCACCTCTTTGCATGGATCTTTCAGCCTTCCTTTTCTTCTGTTTGCATAATTTCAGTCAGACTGTAGGGCTAGTTCTCCAGATGCTGACCACTGTCTGCTCCACACGGAGCTGTCTGAGACAGGGACGACATTGGATCAAAGAAAAAGTATAAATTCCCGGGAATTAAAGCCTCCAAGTCATATCATGTCTTTCATTTCTATTCCTTTTCTACTTTCTGTGTATTAATTGTTACACACACACATGCCAAAAAATTATTTATTGCAGGACTAATCAGTTGCTTTTAATTCAGCTATTTCCAGCTCTTGGCTCTACCTGTGCACAGGTGCAGAGGTTCAAGTGAGGACTTCCAGTTATTAAAATGTGGAAATTCAACACTGCCAAAATCTTTTTATATAGCAACAGGGAGACAATGCAGTGCTCCTCAGATATCTTATTTAAAGAACACAAATCCCTAGATATACATTTGTAAATCCTTAAATAATGTAGTTTATTTGCATCATTACCTTATGTCAGAGACAAAATTGCTGATTTTAAGTAGCAACAGATGTTTTAGAGCTCAGACAGAATTGCTAGAATGAGGAATGTTGGGGTGAAGAGAGAGATAGATGTTAAGAGAAAGAGCAGAGTCCTCCAAAACCACACTCACCTCAGCTAAGGAGCTAGCCAAACACATAAACAGCTTCCATATGACATGGTGAATGGATCATCACATACACAGGCCCACACAGACATATCCCACAGTTCTGTTTTAGCTAAATTCAAGTGCACACTCCTTCAACAAGCTACACTGACAAATACTGAACAACTTGATTCTCTATAAGCTTTGCTTTCTCCAATCGGCTATGTGACATAGGGAAGGGGTCTGTTTTCACATCTTCTGGATCCAGACCCTTCTATTTAAGCCCTGTCTGTCTGCCAACATACATCTGGCACAACTGCACCTTCCAAATATGAACGAAACCATTCTGGGTGCAATTTCATAAAGTCCTTCATTTTCCTTTCTTTCATGCTTCCCTTCAACAGCTTTTTTTTATTAGTAGCTGGCAAAGGCAGAAAAGTCAGAAAGTGAACGAGTGAGGCTGTCTTTCATAAAGGCACTGATGCTTATTAATAGGTTTTCCTTCGTGCTGTCAAGCTGTAAACACACCTACTGTGCATCAGAATGAACCTTTGTGACGTAGATCCTTCATTCCGAAGCTAAATAAGACACAGTCGTCACAACAAACTCATGGTGGGCAAAGATGGTCAGAAATGCAGCACTCAGTGAAACGTAATCCAGTAGCTATGATTCAGATGAAGCTATATGTGAAACTGACACTGCCTGGCATTCAGGAACATGACATGTAACTATGGAACAAGAGGCAGGTTTACTATATTGGTGCTACTGTTACCAGTTACCACAGTTACCAGGTGCGTGGTTTATGAGGGTCAAGTTGAGGTTGACAAAGGATGTATAGGCCACCAGGGAGTTTTGTGAAGTGAACAGAAACAAATGTCATTCTTAAAAGACTAATATTGTTGTTCTTAAAGCCTCTCTTTTCCACCCGAACCCCAATTGTTCCCTAAATGTAACCGAGTGAACCAAAATAAACCTTAAATCAGCAAAATTACTGTCAGAGAAGTGATTTGTGAGACTTTGGAAAATGCTGTTCTTCTAACAGATCTTCCTCAGATCAGAAAACGCCTCAATAATTCAATGGAAGCATGGACAAAACTATAAACATTAGCTGTGATAGAGATTCCTGTCCTCAAAGCACAAAACCAAACTCACAAAACACAAGTGAATTAAGTCAAACTAGACATAGCCTACTGTACTAGTGAGGCACTTCATGTTGGATTTTTCTGAATAGTAAAGAGGAAATCACAAGTTCTAACCTTGCTCCTTTTGGCTTGAAGATTATGCATTACTTGCTTCTTGATTATGTGAATTCACTCACATACCAGCCATGTGAGGCAGTGCCTCCATAAAATCCTTCAGCCTTTTAAAATTCATAAAGTGTTAATATGCCATTCAAAAGCACAATAAGTTCTATGAGCTGGGCCACTTTATACCTGCCATGACTGAGGTCACTGCTCCAACATTTGCCTTTTGCTGTAGATAATCTGAGTTTCCTCTTTTAACTTTCTAAAAACCATTAGACACCTTGTAAAACTCTAGGACTTGTTTGCTATTTGGTTTTCATTGTGAAACATCTTGAAATGATAATCAGGAGCCCAAGGGTCTGCTGTGAATTCAATTGGTTTGGGAGTGAGAAGGAGAAACTGATATAGGAGAAATACTACATTAGAATTTCTTGGAAACAAATTGAAGCATGTCAGAGTGGATAATTATTAAAACAAAAAAATACGATTTCACTGTTAATAAATTGAAAAAAAAAACATGTTAGTTTTTTCTTCGCTAATCTACAGAATACCAGAGGGAATAACAGATCATCACTTTGTAAAAATGTAATATCAAAAACATTTTGAGGAGCAGAATGAATTACAATCATATAAATTATGTAAAAATCAAAGATAGTTCAATATTTTACATCTACATCTACAATTATTTATTTTTCTTATTTTTTTTAAAAGGACGATATAACATTAACATAGTTCATGTTTTTTTTAAACTTAATTTAATTTGTGGATACCGATCCACTTCAACATCTCAGGCCTGCACCATATTCAAATGGAATTTGGGGCAGTAAAGCTTTTTCCTCTTCATAATGTCACCCTTTCTTCTTACAACACATAAAAGATGTTCTGACATTAAAGATATGAACTGATGAGGTGTTTCAGTTAGTATTTTGTCCCATTGTTCCTGGAAGCATAGGCTGTACAAAAGTACTGGGTCATCAGTACACTTTTTTTTTTTTATTCAAAATTTTCCACAGATTCTCTATCAGGAAAAGATCAGGACTACAGGCAGGCCAGTCCAGCACCTGTCCCTGGAAAATACGTCTCGAAGGCAGCATATGCAGCGCAGTGTACTTTCTATTTTAATGCTGCCATCACAGATGTGTAGATTACCTTCACCAAGGCCACAGACACAAGCCCTTCACTGTCACAGAACCCAGCTGTTGGACTTTTTGCTTTTAACAGTCTGGATAATTATTTTAGTCTTTGGTCTGGAGCAGACAATGTCCATTTCTTCCAAAAGGGATCTGGAATGTTGACTCGTGTGATGGTCCATCTAAAAGTCTCTGTACCAGTTTGGAACAATAATAAAGTTCTTTGATGCACATTTCAATTTTGAGCAGTTTTATTAAAATGACACTGCTTGACAAATGTTTGGCACGTTAATCCTTCACCCTTGTATGAGCTATTAATGAATAATAGTACTTGATACTTTGTGGCCTGAGGAATCAAACATCATAAGGTGCCCAGCTTAGACTTGCACACTTGTCCCTTGAGCACTAAAATTCCTCCAGAGCTCTTGAATCCTTCGAGGCATTGTAAAGAAGAAATATCCAGATTCATTACTGTTTGCATTACAACAATAATAATAATAGTAAAAAAAAAAATCTTTACCACTTTTAAGTACCTTTCTTTTATTTTCACTTCACTTGCCCTTTTTTTTTTAGACTGTCCTGCTGGTCTGAAAGGCAGAAAAATTGTTTCAAATCAACAAATGAAGTGAAGTTGACGAGGCAAAACATGAAATGTCTCGGTTTCATCCTGTCTGCAGTGAAACAAAAGTCAAAGTAAATGTAAAAAAAAATTTCCATACTCTCCCAGTATTTTTTCAGACAAATAATTACACAAAAGAATGATGGGAAAACTATTTGATTTGACTCACTAAACTAAATCTGCAGGCAGAACCACATCTGCTCAACAGATCAGTATGAAAGCTTTTGATTGTGGTTCTCAAGTCATCTCAGTGTATCATAGACACAAAACCAGTATGGAAACCTAGCAATGGTTTATTCAAAGCGAGGAGCATAAAAATCAACAACAATGACGGTCAACTGACCGTCTGTGTTACCCTAAAATGTCAGTCATGCGTTTGTGGACAGTCAGTCTTTGTTCTGTTGAGTTTCTTCCTTTTGCTAAATCTATCAAGAAATGTAAATAAAACTTTAAAGGTTGAAGGAAAAGAGTTGGCATGACAATAAAGACTCAAAGTGAGCCATAAAACCAGCAAGGACTGGGATCAATACTGGTCTCTGTGCTAGGATTCTCTGCTTATAAACTCAGTAGTGCCTGTGTATATTTGACACACACACACACGTGCTGAGGTGGCATAAGTTACTTTTTGTTTCGGTCACCGTCCATGACATTTATTTTTTTCCATGCAACCCAAGTGAAACTCTGAGATGAAATGTCAAGCAAACAGCTGACGTTTTTTTCAAAACATGAAGGATTAGAAGTATCGGAAAATGAATAATTACACATCAAAGCAAGAGGGAAAATGTCACGTTACGTGTTTTATAAGTCAAAGAGCCAAAAATACAATTAATGTCACATTGAATTTTTTTCTCATTCTTAAAAGGCAACATTTGTTTCCATCTTATTTCTAATGTGCAACAGCAGAGTATGCAGCATTTAACAGTGATGTCAGAATGACTCAGTGATACAAACATGCATTGTTCAAAACATGTGTATAAATTACCATAAAAACATTTATCACTAATATACTTATATTTCTAAATGCTTGAAAAAGGCTTATATATTTGTGTGTCTGTGTGTGCACTTAGGTAAATATTCCTGGCTTGACTGCAGCTACACAGATGACTGAGTGAACTTATTTGTCTCAGCTGGAGTTTGCATCCTCTGTGGAGGAAGCAAGCTGCAGGACTGAGAGGAGATCATAGGGAGACAAGATTAGACGCAGAGCGTAGATGGAGAGGATGTTTGAGGTTAAGGGTTTGGGGGTAAAGAGGCAGAAAATGAGAGAGGAGAAGGCGAGTGGAAATATAGAGAAAAAGAAGTGATCAATACTGAGAAAAAGAAACGAGTTTTACACCATCCTGTTGATGAGCTACCCAGAGGCCTGGACATTGTTTCCCCCTCATAAAAAAGAAGTGTGTGATTAAATGGAAGAAAATAAAAATGAGCGAGAAAGTCCTCCTTGCGTTAAAGAAAGACTCCATAAAAATGTGTGTGCATGCTCGTATCAGCTGTAATTACATTTTAAATAACCTCTCAAATTTCAAGATACAAAAATGCCACAAACATCTAAGAAGCCCAGAAAAACCTTGTACATGCCCAGATAATCATCTCAGCTGTCAGATCATTTAGACTCCAGAGGAAGGCTGGGTGAATACAGATAGAAATTCATTATTTCATGAAACTTGGCTAAAGGACTTTTTTCTTTTTGTTTTTCCTGTGTGCAGGATCTGTGAGGAGCAGGATTCTGTCAGACAGGAGCAGAAGAGTGACCTTTAATGTGTTCACAGACTCCCAGACAACAGGTAATCCAGCAGTGACTCTGTTTGGTAGAAATCTTTAATTTTTGGAACTGGTGGAAAGTGAAAACAGTGTTCTAAAAAAACATGTTTGTTATTGCAATTTCATTTCCTGATCTAGTGGGATTAACATCATTATAGACATCTGCAGCAGCAGTAATAGCAGTCACTGTAAATTTAGCTTAAAACCCTTAGTGCCTGACAATAGCAGTTTGCATCAATGACTCATTTTTGGAGTCAGCTCCACACGCAAAGATGTGATGTTGATACCCAACATACACTTCCTGGTGAAAAACAAAGTTGCCACCTGGATTTATCGAGCCTCCTATTGGATAATTACTGCGTGGGTGATTATCTTTCAGCTGGCAAAAAGTTATTTAACCCCAACTGATTCAATGAGTAGCTTCTCATTTCTTAAACAACCATGTGTGGGAAGACACATCCCATGGTGGTGAAAAAGATGTTAGTCTGTTTAATGAGGCTCGAAGCACTGGCATACATCAAGCAGAAAACATCTAAGGAGATGCAGAAACTGCTATAATTGAGTTCAGAACTGTCCAAAAAAACCCTGAAAGGATAACGGAGGAACCATCGTCTTTAAGGAAGAAATGTGGTAAAAAAAATGTTGAATGATTGCAATCGGTGATCAATTAAATGTTTGGTGAAATCAAATTGAAGAAAAACAGCAGTAGAGCTCAGGGCTATGTTTAATAGTGAAAGTAAGAGCATCTCCACACTCACAATGTTAAGGGTGTGGCCATAGGAAAACCACTAATATGGAAGGCTAACTGGAGAAAAAGGCTTCAATTTGCTAAAGAATATAAAGATTGGACTCCAGAGCAGTGGAAGAAGGTCATGGGGTCTGATGAGTCCAGATTTACCCTGTTCCAGAGTGATGGGTATCAGTGTAATAAGAGAGGAGGATGAAGTGATCCCTCTGTCATACCTAGTGCCTGTACTGTACAAGCCTGTCGGGGAGGTCTATGATCTGGGGTTGCTGCTGGTCAGGTCTAGGTTCTGCAACATTATGTGCCCAAAGAATGAGTCAGCTGACTACCTGAATGTACTGAATGAGAATGCCATTCCATCAAAGGATTTTTTTTCCTTCCCTGATGGCACGGCTATATTCCAAGATGAGACATTATTTTCACACATGGATCGGCCACCATAGAGTCCAGACCTGAACCCAATTGAGAATTTTTGGGATGTGCTGGAGAAGGCTTTGCGCCGTGGACGGACTCTCCCATCATCAATAAAAGATCTTGGTGAGAATTGAAAGCAAACGTTGGATGGAAATAAATCTTGTGACAATGCATGTTATTCAAACAATGTCAAAGCGAATGTGTGCTGTAATCAAAGCTAAAGGTGGTCCAACAAAATATTAGAGACCGTTTTTTTGGTGGTGACTTTTTTTTTGTCCAGGCAGTGCATAATCCTAATTCCTTGGAAATCCATTGAAAACCAATCCAAATTCAACGCACTTCTTATTACTCCAGAATTATTCTGAAAATCATCTTAGGTTTTCTAAGTAATTTAGAGTGTTGTTTAAATATATGATTGCCTTGCATACTTTCAATGACAACGACCACATATAAAGTAACCACAGGCTTATAAACTGAGCTCATGTTGGAATTCACAGGTGACTCACTGTCTTTTTTCATCCTCTAAAGTCCCCAATGACAACTTATAAACTAAAGTAAGTCAAATGTAGCATAACATAGGCAGTGCTAGATCAGTGATCATAGACATCACTGTTATTTTAGTTCAGTATTTGTTGGAAACCTGCTGCTAAAATTAATATAAGCACCTATGACACAGATGGTCCCTGAGTTTACAATCCCATGGTAGAAGTTGAAATTCTTTCTTTTCCTTTCCAGAATCCTTATTTGAAGGCTACAGATGAAGAAAACTCCAAATATGCAGTAATGTGTTCTCAGGGGCTACCGCAAGGTTTTTATTTTTAGAAGCCATGCATAGCTTTGTGAAATAAATGTTCTCCATGAGCTTAGTGCTAATGGGCTTTCTTTTTATTTCAATCCTCATGTTTCCCATGGAATTACTGGCAAGGTCTCAGAACAGTCTACAGAATAAAATAAACAGACTATATGCTTAATCAGTCAAACCAGGGGGACTTGAAAGAAATGTGGACAATGCAAACCTCTTTCAAATGGCAAACACAGACCTCCTCTGTATGTCTGTGGCCCATTGCTGCTGTTTTCCCTCTTGCTTTGTTGTGATTCTTAACTATAACTTCTTTAAACACTTAACGTTTGGGTTGTTTTATTCCTCTCTATTTTTTCCATTCTTACTTTTGGTTTTCACTTGTGTGTCCTCTCCATGTGCCTCCAGGTGTAACTGAGTGGACGTCTTGGTTCAACATCGACCATCCTGGTGGGAATGGAGACTACGAGCGTCTGGAAGCAATTCGTTTCTACTACAGAGAGAGAGTTTGTGCGCGGCCTACAGCCATGGAAGCTCGAACTACAGACTGGGTGGCAGCTGCAGACACTGGAGAAGTAGTCCACTCCAGTTTGGAGAAGGGCTTCTGGTGCATCAACAAAGAACAACCACATGGCCGCATTTGTTCCAACTACCACGTTCGCTTTCAGTGTCCTCCAGGTAGTCCTGATGACAGCAGCTCAGGATTTTTCAAGCTGTCAGTCAACAAATATTTGCTCTGCCTCTTTTTTCATTATAAACAGTGGCTCATAATTCCAGGTCTCAAGTTTAAGACATAATCTCCTTATCTTTAATGTGTGCTTAGTGCAGAGCTATTGGACCGACTGGAGTGAGTGGGGCCCCTGTTCAACCACGGTTTGTAATGATGTGGGAATCCAGGTTCGGCAAAGGAAGTGTGTCAGCTCTCAAGCAATGCCTCTCCTATTCGTTCCAGCCTGTCAGGGCCACCATTCAGAGAGGATGGAGTGTTCCACCCCTCCATGCACAGGTGATCAACCAAAGTTCCATCAGCAGCTGGCTCATAAGAGTATTATAACTTTCTTACTTACCATAATTCTTTAAACTAAACCAAAATTAGGCATTTAATTCAGCAAAGCATCTATAAATGGGAAATGAGATGCTGGAACTTGCAATCAACTGTTTGAATTAAGACTATAATCCAAAAAGACAAAACAATTGGGCCGTTTAATATTTTTTTTGTCCAAATATTACATATATCCATGCACAGCAGTTTGCAATCAGCAAATAGATCATTAAGAGTGAGTGAAGGAAACAATGAAAAGGTTAATCATATCCATTCAAACAAACTTTTCTTGTGTAACTTTATGTGATTAGCCAAGTGGAGTCCATGGGGTCGATGGGGGATGTGTTCAGTGACATGTGGTGGAGGTCGTAGGACTAGAAGACGGACCTGCATAAGGGCCTCTGTAACAGTTCAGTGTAAAGGACGGCCTGTTGAAGTGCAAAAATGTGGAAAGACTCCGTGTCCAGGTAAAAATCTTTACAATCTATAGAACTGTTATACAACTCATTATTTTGGTGTCTTTATCAGCCTTCATGTACGTCTCTATGACTCCCTGACAACAGCAAAATGCCAGCTTGTATGCACTGAAGGCCGCCCCAGTGAGGACTGCAGCCGCTGTGTCTGTGAGGGCCACGTGCTGCGTGGGGACGTCCACAGTGTGACTGGAGTCCCTGTGGCAGGAGCCAGCGTGGCTCTGGCCATTCATCCTAAAGCCATCCGTGCTCATACAGACGGCCAGGGAAAGTTCAGATTCACCGGAGTCTGCGCCTCCAACTCAACACTGATCATCATCAGGAAAGAAAAGTTTGCCCCGGTCACTGTTTCTACCTCCAGTAATATTACAGGGTTGTCCTGGTTACAGGCCTTCCTCAGATCAGCCGGTGAGTTCCTGCAGATGAAGGAGAAGTTAATGATTAGATATTGGTGGGTTGTTTTTCAAGAAACATGTTCTGATCATTTTTAGTCAAATAACCAATCATACTCTCAGACTGAAAAAGAAACCTGACAGCTAAATAAACTGTCTGAGCTTTTGTAATACTCGGTACAACTTGGCTGCATGAAAACCAAATGAAACTAGAGCTGTGCTGCTTCTAAAAGGGTCAGTCTTTCAACAATTATTTTACATATAATCATTTTACAATAGCAGAGAACAATGTTAGAATAAAGTCAACATCTGACTGAATTGTATGAGTTCTCTGCATCACCATTCTGACCAATCATAGTGACATGTACAGGATTTGTGCCTTTCTGTTTCTACAGAAAAGCCATACATTGTGAAGCACCCAGAGGATAAAGTGCGCTACGAGGGTGGACGGGTGCTGTTGTGTTGCACTGCAACGGGATCACCAGCTCCTGACAAATACTACTGGTGAGATAAATACCAATGATCACCCTTCTGTATGTCCAACAGAGTTCATAAAAGCTTTTTCTCTAAAAAGCATGGCCCTGCTGCATAAAACTGGAACTAACTTGATTATACATATAAAAATATGGTACTAAAAGCAAGATTTATATACAATTTTGCATGCATTCAAGATTTTATAGTTGTTAACCTTTATCAACAGAGAAATAAAAAAAAGAGAACTTGCTTTTCTTTGTTCATTTTTATATGTTTCTATTAAAGGTACCACAATGGGACACTGCTGGACAGGAAGGTGTACAAATATGAGGAGGACCTCGTACTGCGAGATCTGAAGCCCGAGCAGTCAGGAGAGTATTTCTGCAAAACCAGCAGTCCTGCCGGCAGCATCAAATCCTCCCCAGCTCTGCTGACTGTGATCGGTATGTAATATATAGGCTCTCATATGGAAAAGGGCTCTCATGCTTTGTATAGTACATGTGTAAACCAATTTTTCTTTATTTGAAAGTTTCTTTTCAGAGCCAAAAACTCAGGTTGTAGTAAACTGCAATTTGTCTTCATCTGCTGTAAGAGAAGGTAATCTACTGTGATGATAGAAAGCAGCTCATGGGGATTATAGCTCAGGATGGCTTCTATTCCAGGGCATTTGACAATGACGTATGTAGTCTTCCACAGGTTCAAGTAAAACCACTGCCGAAAAGCAAACAACCGCAAGTCATTTGGCTGTATAAAGACCAGCAGCTGCGGAGATTGAATACACACTTTAGAGGAATGCCAGTGCTGGGCTTCAACCAAGTCATCCATGAAACATGTCTGTGCATTAAGAAGAATGAAAGAGAACGACAGTGTCCTAAAACTAAAGGGGAGAGCAAACTAATTGGTGGAAAAAAGGAAAAACAAACAGAGAGAAAAAATGAAATCAGGACAATCTGTCTGCACAAGAAATAAGTTCTTATTATGTTTACATTGGTTGAAATTGCAATTTTTCTAAACAGGCACTTTTCTTTACTGTGCAAGACAGCTCTGGATACTGTTGACACCTCAAGTCTAGTTTCTCAAGAAAAGTCAGAGTTGAGATGAAACCCCAAACTGTCAATGAATTCTGTTTCTTTTCTCTCTCAGTCAGACGATACGTATTTCCATGTCTGTGGTGGAGAGCTACTCAGTGCTCATATAATCCAGATGCTTGGTAGTGAAGATTAACAAACATGGTTTTCATGAAACAGCTTTGAAGCCAATTTACCTCAGACCGCAGACAAATCCCTGCACTCCAAAAGTTATTATGGCAGGTGACACTGCATATGAGAAGAACACCTGCACCACATGACAAACATGGCTTTCTATTCAGTTTCTTTTTCCTTTTATACAACAGTAAAGTTTGAAATTTAAATGATCCATGTTCAAAGGAACCTCATCTCCTCGTGAAACTAAAAACAACAGAGGTAGAGTAATGAGATTATTTTTGAAAATTGCACCGATCCATGTGTCTGCAATTACTGACTTACTTGGAAGCTGGGGAACTTAACAAGGATGCTTGACTACAAGCTCAACCATGATATCATACACATTAATTATCCTGTCAATGTCAATGTGGACAATCATTCTTTCTTTCCATCCCCCAAGATGGAAGGTTGGCAAATAAACGTTCTCTTCAAATTGATGTCTAATTACCATTTCATGCATGCTTTATGATCCAACTTGGACAGTTTTGGTCACTTTCATGCCATGCATACATTGTGTGTGTAAGTCATAAATATTCTTTTCAAATACTTTAATCGAAAAGCACAATCTCATGACAGGTTGTACAATTTTGTCCATGTAGAAAAACATAGTAAATTCACAATGGAGGCTCAAAAAATTGTATTGTTAAATTTTCCTTTCTCACTTTTCTTCTATGACACAGCTCCTATATAACTATAACTAGAGTGGTGATTTTTCTGCCCCTGACAAGACATGACAATGTTGACACTTGCAATATAATGAGGTTTAACCCTTTGACTTTGAAGTGTGAAATTGCTGGTTCAAATCATGACCTACATAATCTTTTCTAAAGAAATCTTGCCAGTTTCATGGCAGAGTCAAAGTGACACAACCAGGACGCACCAGATGAATATTGGACATGGCTGTTTGTTGATGTTATCTTCTTTACCAACAGGCCAATTGCAGTCAACAAGCTGAATGTTGGCTAATACTGATATTTGGCTGACATATGTGTGTGTCTCTTGTTAGAATTAGTGACTATAAAGTCTATGACTATAGATCATCAGGAACTACACAGTTTAAAGTGGCACAACTGAACTATGGAAGATTTTTGCACTTTGGCACCCACTATTGAATGATGATCTGGCATCGGTCTTGCATCCTGTCACTTCTCTGAGCTCTCTCCAGCCAGTAAAAGCCAGTCTGATCTTGACTTTGTCTTTTGTCTTGCTATTTCACTTTCTTTTATTTGGTAACTCCAATAATATCATTCTGCGTTTCTTTGCCGAATCAGTCATGGTGCGCATTCAAAACAACCAGTGTGTTGATACCCAGGGGCAGATGACAGGGTTCTGTAAAGCAAATGGCAGTAATTTGATGCTCTGGGCTGGATTCTCCAAAGTTCTCAGCCTTGGGACACTGCAGGGCAATAATGCCCCCAGTAATGTACATAATGAATATCAGTGTGCCATCAAAATAAATCAGAATCACAAAGTCTTTAGATTGGAAACCTATGTAGTATTGCTTTAATATTCCCTGCTCCCATGACATGACAGACACAAAACAACTGCCTAGCAAGGCATATTCATCTAACAATTTTAAAGCCTGGATTGTGAAACTACCACATATTGTTTACGTGGACAAACATTCATATATCATCATTTCTGTTGAGACTAGAGTGAATAAAAAATATATACTGTATATTACCTAACATTTTTTCTTTTAAATTCTATAAAATACCTGGTATGCAATAAACATTAACCTTTCAAGTTTTCTGTACATTAGATGCCATTTATTGGTACAATAGTTTGTCTTATCAACAGCTTAATGCAACCTATTGTCTAATTTGCAGCTAAAGGAACACCAGCATGCAATTCTACACCTGAACCACACCTTGTCAGACTCCCGATGGACTGTGTTCAACCAGGAACTGACTCCAAGTACTACAACGCTGGCCGCTGCCATCACAACAAATGTGCTGGGTCCCTTGACTTTGATATGCGCTGCAGAGATGGAGAGGGATTTTGCTGTGGGGTCCAGCAGATGGAGAGTCAAGTCATTGACTGCGGTAGCTATAGCCTTCCAATCCGGGCTGTGACACAGTGTAGTTGCCAGAAGTGCGTGCAGCCGACTGTGTTAGTTCGTGGCAGAGTCGTCACAGCGGACAATAATGAGCCTCTGCGTTTTGGGCACATCTACATTGGTAAAGAAAGAGTGGGCACCACTGGATACCAAGGAGGCTTCACTTTGCAAATAACTCCTGAAACCCATAGGTTAGTGGTCAATTTTGTTGACCCAACTCAGCGGTTTCTCGATACTCCAAAAGTGTTTATCTTTGACAAGAAAAGTGGATCCATCTATCATGATGTGAAAGTGATGAGAAAGCAGACACCTGTTGACATCAATGCTGGAGAGACCAATTTTATTGATTTAGGAGAAATTAAAGGAGAGGACCCAATTGGACAGTTGGTCATTCCTCCCAATTCTTTTCATAAAGAAAATGGAGAAATTTACGAGGGGACTGTAAAAGCGAGTGTCACATTTATTGACCCAAGAAACATCACTACAGCAGCTGCAGCCCCTGGCGACCTGAACTTTGTGGATGATGAGGGTGATATGCTCCCTTTGAGGACCTATGGCATGTTTTCTGTGGACTTTAGAGATGATGCCAACAAGGAGGTACTTGGAGCTGGAGCAGTCCAAGTCCTCCTTGACACTCAACATGTTAAAATGGAAGAGCACATTCCCAAAATGAAGCTCTGGTCTTTAAACCCAGACACTGGGATTTGGGAGGAGGAGAGTGACTTCTCCTACAGCAAAACAACTGCAGGTGGCCATGGACGGAGCAAGCGAGAGGAGCGCACGTTTCTCATTGGTAACATGGAGATTAGAGAACGCAGGCTCTTTAATTTAGATGTGCCTGAAAACAGGCGCTGCTATGTCAAAGTCCGTGCATACATGAGTGACAAATTCCTACCTACTGAACAGCTGGAGGGTGTTGTGATCAGTTTGATAAACTTGGAACCCAAACCTGGCTATTCTTCTAATCCTAGGGCATGGGGGCGCTTTGATAGTGTCATAACTGGGCCCAATGGAGCCTGTTTACCAGCTTTCTGTGATGCCATTAGACCTGATGCTTACACAGCTTATGTTACAGCAATGCTAGGTGGAGAAGAGCTGGAGGCAGCTCCTTCTTCCCCAAAGATGAATCCAAACATCATTGGAGTGTCTCAGCCCTACCTTGATAAAATAGATTACCAACGGTCAGATCATGAGGATCCAGCTCTGAAGAAAACAGCCTTCAGAATCAACTTAGCAAAGCCCAACCAAAACAACCTTGATGAAACTAATGGACCCATATATCCATATCAGAATTTAATAGCTTGTGAAAATGCCCCTGTGGATGCAAATCATTTTCGATTTTTTAGAGTGGAAAAGGACAAATACGAATACAATGTTGTTCCCTTTGAGGAGAATGACTTGACAACCTGGACAGGAGACTACCTCTCCTGGTGGCCAAACCCTCAGGAGTTCAGAGCATGCTTCGTCAAAGTCAAGATTCATGGACAGAGGGAGGTGATGGTCAGGTCAAGGAATCTGGGAGGAACACACCCACAGACAAAAGGCAAACTTTATGGCATTAGAGACATTCGGAGTACCCGTGACATGCGAGAGGCCAACACCTCGGCAGCCTGTGTTGAGTTCAAATGTAGTGGCATGCTGTTTGACCAAGCAGAGGTGGACAGATCCCTGATATCTGTTCTTCCACAGGGCAACTGTCGCAGGATTGGTGTCAACAGCCTCCTACAAGAGTATCTCATTAAACACCCACCAGTTGCTCAAAACAACGAGACACACGCATTCACCATGCTAGCGCCTGTTGATCCTTTGGGACACAACTACGGCATTTACACAGTTACAGACCAGAACCCCAGGCTGGCCAAAGAGATTGCTATTGGGCGCTGCTTTGATGGCACCTCGGACGGTTTCTCCAGAGAGATGAAATCAGACTCTGGAGTTGCACTGACCTATAGTTGCCCTGAGAGGAAAATTAATAGGGAAAGCCTTTTCCAGCGTCTCCAGACCAACCCAGGTCAGACATTGTCTCAGGTGGCGAGGGACATGAGGGAGTTGCAGGGTCTGCAGGTGCAGAGATCATCCACCCAGGTGGTGGCTTATCCGTCAGAGCAGCGGGGCAGGACCCAGAGTCGCAGAGTTAGCTCTACACCCAGGAGGAGAGCATCCGTGCGAGCACAGCAGCGCCAATAGAGGCACCAAGATGTAAGTTTATATAGGATGATTGATTGATTCATGTTTACATTGGCGGCAGCAGAAGAATGTTTTTTATGTTCTGTCCTTTTCATTACCAGGTAATGAGCGGAGACTGACACAATGGCATCAAGTCTAGAGAGTAAAAGCTGTCTGATGAGAAGTGGATGTTCCCTCTTGACTTTGAAAATCACAGAACTGAGACAGCAAGATATTCATTACTCTGATAGTAACTTGAAGGATTTTGCATATGAATTTTTTCCTCCCTTTAAAAGGCAAGTATCATTTGTCTATTTTTAACTCGGAGACTGACATTTATTTAATTGGTATGTTCTTATCTTATGTATGACTATACAATGTTGCCCGTTGACAATGGAGCTTCACAGAGCTTATATGTGGCCTTCCATCTTTGCTGACATGTATCAGTTCTGAAGTCGACTCCAAACCTTCAAATACTGTCAAGACCACAGTAGGCCCTGAACACTTAATAAATATTTAATACTTTCCAATGAAATCACACTTTTTAAGATGAGAGAGAAACCAACATGAATTCCCATGTCGTCTGCAATGGACACTGAGCCCTTTTTCTACAAACTGAGACATTCTCTCCACCAAGGGAGGGCACATTCAAAACAGTCAATGGGGTGAGGCATGCCACCCAGGGAACCAAGGACATTTTTAGTCAAGTTTCTTAATATTATTCATTAGCTTACCAAGTTGCCAACTGTGCTTCAGTCAAACATCCTTCCAATCCTACTTAACATGTACAAGACCAAGATTGTTGCCAAGACAAACATAATTGATTGAGAGGTATGACAAAATTTTCCTTTTCCTCTGAACATTCCAAAAAAAGAAAAAAAAAGGTGATCAAAACAATGTATTCCTCAGTGTTTCATTTTCACAGCAAAAGGCTCATTCAGCATCTATGAATGAACTTTGTTTTTGTTGTTGGGTAATGTGTTTGTGAGCTTCCTTTGTATCTTGAAGTGCAATAACTATAATTAAACTTGAGAATCAGTCAAATTCAGCATGTTCCTAACTATTACAGTACATGTAAAGTGCTACTGGTGAATGAAACAGCTGTCAGTATATAGTGATGCTTGAAAGTCTGTTAAACCATATGATCTTTCTGTGCTTTTGCATAAATTTGACCTATATGTCCTAAAAGTAACTACACTATACTTATTTATGGTGGAAATGATCAATAATACACGAATGTGAGTGGCAAAAAAAGTGTTACCACTTTGTACTGGAAAAACTGTAAAGAAAAATTCAGGTAACATTTGAAAAGTGTAGCACATTAGCTTGGAGTCTCTGTGGAAATCTGATGTTTTGTTTTTTTCTTTTTGAAGAGTTAACAAACTTTCAAGCACAAACTGGGCAGCAGGTATTGTGGTTATGGAGTTCATAAGAGATCTTGCACAGGACTTATTTTATGTGATTTTCAGCAAATAATTGTGCTATGAAATCATTCTTTGACTCTTCATTCTTTGATGCATAACTCAGCTGATTTTACAAGTTTGTACACATTATTTCTTTTAGTTTCTAAATCCAATCTTGCTATTAGCTTGGTTAATAATAGGTTTAACATTTCTAGCCGACCCCTCCATTCATTTATGGGATGCACTATAATCAAAAAGCCAAATCTTTTGTTTCCCAGCCCAATTTTCTGTAAATCTGGTCTATGCAACACTGTAAGTGACAATGTCCACACATAAACTCTAAATGTTTGCAAGTACTCAGATTGGCAGATCGTTTGACTGCTCTGCTATTTTAAATGAAGTCAGTAATAGGCACAAAGTTCACTTGGCATTAAAAGCTTGGAACATATTTGTCTGCAACATGGGCTTTGGCAGACCCATAGGAGAGGCTGCTCTAGCTCAACTAATTCACATCCAAATCCAAAGGAAGCACCATGGTCCATGGAGTCACGGAGACCTTGCAAGTAAATATAAGCTTTAAACTAATTAGATCCAGACTTTCACACACAGCTAAGCATGTTAATTTTCAGGCAACTAATATTCAACTTGGTAATCAATTGGGCCCAATACTATTACAGTAGAATAACATCTGAGTGCCACCTTGCACACCTACCCTTATGTGCAACAGATAGATATCCATGCTCTAAAAGGAGCCACAGCTAATTTCTTTAAATATTAATAAAATGTAGCCCCATTATTATTCTTGAAACCACTTTAGAGATATTCCTCCACTCAAGGAAAGCCCTCGAAACAGACAAAGTAACAACCTGTAACACCTTAACCAGTTTCACTGACTTATCCAATCACAGGCCTGTTTGGAGTGAGGTTGTAGAGTAATCCCGGTGAAAAAAAAATCTCCCAGCTGCATTTGTAGCATCCATCCAGTAAGAAAGATGATGATTGAATCCAGGTGTCAGAAGAGATAAGTCCTCTAAAAATGCCATGATATCTGAGGTCAGATGAGGGGACTCAACAGATGTAGCACAAATAAAGGAAATGTTAAACCACAGGCTTCAGGAAAAAGCGAATTGAGATTGTCTGCTGATGGATTTAATCATCCTAGAGTACAGTTTGGCAGAAGGAAAAAAAATGATAGGAAATGTTAGTGGTCTTAGGCTTCACAGTCTGAGATTTACAGAATCTTGAGCTTCAAAAGTGGTTGCAGATGGAAGAATGCAGCATTTCTTCTGAGAATACTTTAACGGGAGAACTGGATTATTCATGAGGAGAGTTTATCAGGGGTCCCTGAATGACAAAAAAAACAATAACAGCTTAAGTAAACCATTATGTAAGGCTTTGCTTGAGAAATTAATCTGTGCTCTATAAATAGTTATTTTGTCTTTGGAGAACTTCAAAGGAGATTAAAGGACCTCTTCAATGTTTGGTTTAATGACTTGAGAAAGTTTCCAAAGTCTTTTACATCAAATGAAGGGAGTTTAAGTCTGAATCCAACAGATAAAACATTGCAGCAGTTGCTTAAGGAAAGGGGATGCTTATCTCATCACTAGCAATGCTTTGATTTTACAAAGAGAACTTCAGTGTCAATATCATAAGCATGGCTTCATAAAGCTTAATGTATTTTTGTTTTGCGCTCTTTTCTGAATCATTTAATATTGAGGAAACAGAGCAAAAAGAATTAGTGTCATATAAGTTGAGAAGATCAAGAAAACATTTATTGGGTCAGTTGAGAAAGATAAGCATTGCAAACCTATTTTTCACAATGGGGAAACATCTCTGGGACACATGGAAAGTGCAACGTCTAATCAAACAATTCACTAAATAAATGAAAAATTACAAGAGGACATCAATGCATGGACAGTGAGACAACTTTCCCTTAAAGCATTTTTATGACAGATGCCAGCAGTGGATAATACTGAGCATAAATAATTCAGCATTTAATAGATTAAGACTGAAACTTTATCACATGCTGTGCAAATCCATTTGATAAAACACAGATTGATGCACTTTAATGATATTGATGTGATTAATTTACAAATTCAGACAGTGTTTTTCTTTTCATCAGCCTTCCTCCCTGCATTGCAGGTGTGTTGCTTTTAATGGCCATATATGATTGTGATTGTGTGAGTTTATAACCAGCGGTATAGTACTGCTCAGCAAGATCATCCATCCATCCATCCATTTTCTGTACCGCTTAATCCATTCCGGGTCGCGGGTGGGCTGGAGCCTATCCCAGCAAG
>JBBBVU010000015.1:21997109-22012432 GCA_037177055.1 Atherinosoma microstoma | reverse complement strand
AGGTTGTTGGATTATGCTTGTCATGAAAAACTCCTCTTCATCTGCTTTGGTAAAAACCCTGTTTGATGGCAACCATGTTGGAGTTGAGGGCTTTGGTTTGCAGTTTGACTGCATGTTTGTTTAGATGTTGGTATATGAGTTTTACATGTTGGAGAACATGCTGATGTTTGTTGTGATGATGATGATGATGATGTCGATGTAGTAAATATGGTGAGTTTAGCATGTCTAGACTGGAGTGATGTAAAACAGAGGGTGCCTGTTTTTGTGACTTTGAGAAACTGAGTCATGTAAAGATGCTGCTGTAAGTGCTTTACAGGCAGGATGAAAGAAAGCTTCTGCATCTTGTCAGAAGTTGCGTCTGAGCGTAAGTAAATGAGAAGAGAGGGGGAAGCCAATGTAAAGAAATCTGAGCTAAGTGACCACGTTATTAATTATGTAGCTTGTTATTCTCAGCAGGCTAGATTCGAACTGTGAACTTCATGAAGTAGCCTTAAATGAGTACTCTGATATTCTGCTTTAACAACTTTTTGAATTTCATTTTCAACTCCAGACCTTATCGAAATACCAGAGTTAAACCCAACTAACTAGCAGTGAAACACACTTGGAAATATTTTTCTCCTCATACCGCATGGTCAGATTGGAAAATCACCAGAGGTTTTTATTTTCAGCAGCGCTTCCAAGTGTTACTTATTAGAGAGAAGGTCCAAAGTTTATGAAGTGGCTCAAACTGGATTCACCCAAAAAGCTTTGCAGTGAGGAGGAAAAGGTGTTGATTTCAGATGGCACTGACAAACTTACACTTCTGCTCTGGCATGCGGAAAGGCAACAAAACATGCTGTGCACATGTTTTGCATAAAATTAAATAAGCTCCAAATGATTAGAGTTTGTGGAGAGAGAAAAAATTGAATAATTGCAGAGATGAAAATGATGAATTCTGGAAAATTTGAATCAGAGGGCTGGAGGGGATTAATAAACATAACTGCATACGAGAAAAAAACACCAAAATGATCACATGAGCATTGCACTGTCCATAAATTTCTTTGACTTCTCATTCCAGGGCTCTGACCACTGGACAGTCTTACTGTTTGCATGGGACAAAATTTGGTGTGGAGAAAATCTGGCACAGATGAGATATTAGACTATGAATGGAGCCAGAACTCATCCATCATTAGCTTTATCTTCTCCACAACTCAGCAACCGCTCTCGAAAGTCTCCTAATTCACCCTGGAAGAGCAGCTCTCCAGCCAATGTGGTTTTCATTAAGTAAGCAAATGCTCAGGCCAAACTCAAAGCCCCAGTCCCTACTTTGCTCCTTGTTCTAGCTTGTTATTCAAGTGCTTTCTTGTTGTCATGTAGAGATAGTAGGACATCCCGATTTACAGGATCCCGACGGAATCTTATGAGAACAGATGTATTTGTTTGTTTTTAATTTGATATCCTTAACTGTGAAACATGAATAGCTGCAGTGTCATTATGTCACCACAAATACAAATCCAGACTCAGCATTGATGTTTAGTGGACGGGACACTGAAGCCACAACCCCACTGTGCAGCCAAGTTCCAATGTCTACCCTCAAAATCTCACAAAATGGCCTTCCACCAAGTGTTAATGCATTCTTTATGAGTTTTTTGAGCTCATGTAGCCTTTATGTTTCGTGACTGCAAGTTATATAAGGTTGGCACCATTACTGTTTCTGTAGCTAAATTAATTATGAAAATATGAACATTAAGTAAGGGAATTAGCCTGACAGGATCTAGATGGACGGTGTTTTTGGCTGTGGGGCATATACGCTGCTAACTTACTGCAAATCATGGCTATATGATATATAAACCCAATTTTTCTTTTTGACTCCACTCCCATCTCGTGTCATTTTAATGCTTGTCATGGATCGTACACACCTGAAAGGCTATTTTTCTATCTGAATCGTCATCTATTTCAAACCAATTCTATTAACCAATTTCAGCAGCTAAAGTGTAACCAAAACAAAACACAGACAAAAGACAAGAACAGCTGTTATACAAGATTTACCTAAGTGGAAAAAAATAACAGTCTGAAATGCAAGTCTCCGGTGACTCATTCTACTACAACCACTCCAACTTCTTGGTTAAAATATAGAAAACATGCAGCTGAGTATGCAACACATTTTCTGAACAATGAAATAATAAATATGCTAAAGCTTGGATTCATACTAAATGAAGAACTTGGGAACCGAAAGAGCCGGTTCTTCCAAAGGACCCAAGCCAAAAGAGCTTTTTAGAAATTACTGATACAGAAATAATCTTTTTTATGAAAAATATTTTATGATTTCGCTTTCAATAACATAAAACAGATACATGTTAAAAGATACTTGTGAAAATTAGTAACTTTAGGCTAAAAAAAAGCATCTTGTTTCCTTTGACTGTGGATGATATTTATGCGTGGCCTCCTGTTCTGCAGTTGGACTGCTATCCCCCTAAATAACACAAAATCCAGAAGATAGAGAATGGACTCGTTAAAACCACAACCTCTGCCAAGTCCTAAGTCCAGCTGGTATGTAATTGATTAAAGCAAAAAATTATCACCAAATAGCCTAAACCACTCCAATCCTGGAGTGAATGCAGTATAATTTGGGATTATTTATGAAGAGGGAGATCCTCCACCAGAGGAATGACATGTAGGCAACTCTGAACTCTCTGCTGCAGTTTAATGATGTTTAAATCTGGTTACTGTGGAGGCCACATTCTTGTTGGTGTTCATGAGACAAGTCAATGATTTGTTTAGCAGTGTTTATGGGCACACCAGGATCTTGGAAAACAGCACCATGGTTTGGGAACTGTGTTTGCACCACCTGCATCTGTAAAATAGTCACATTCCTTGGCTGTTATATGACCATGCAGAGCAATAATCAGATCTAATAACACGAGATGGCTGCTCACACCATTAAAGATCCACAATATTAAACTGCTGGCAGCAGCTAATGCAGACTGAAGGCATCCTTTGGCTTTTTCCAAACATAAAGCTGCCTCAATGAGGGGAAAAGGGTGAAAGGCAAGATTAGTCATCACACAATATTTTGACTGAACTGTGGAAACTTAAGAAAATTGAAAAAAGAGCAGATCCCTTGCTTCTAATTGTCAGACATGTTTAGTATTTCTATTGATCCGAATTATGAATAAACAAATGAATTTTAGTTGAAAATGTTGTATAATATCGTTCACCTCTGAGATTGGACTTGGTGTGCTTAATTATAAACTGATAAACTTCATTATCTAAATGAAATCCTTCAGTAGACTAGATTTGACTAGAAAACATCTTAAATTTTCAAATGTTTTTTTTCCCCCTGGTTTGCGGGGGAAGGACATCATTTAACTGTACCCATGAGATTTAAAGGGCATGAAATCAAGCCTCTGAGTCACTCTCTGTAAAGTCTACACCACAACTCACCTTCACCTCCATGGCACATATGTCTGCAGGAGAGATCAGACTACGCTACATTCCTTCCATCATGTCCTCAGTTCTGATTATATCCAGACACAATACATCTTGTTCTTCAAGGTTCCAGCTTAGCAGATGGACAGCTTGGGGAGGTAATGGACAGAGGTAATCTCTGAGAAATAAGGAGGAGTTCACCATCTGAAATTGTAGACATATATTGTCATAATGTGATGTATTTATTTTTATATCTTTTATCAGACTTTTCTCAAAAATGTTTGCAAAAATAGCACAAATAGATCACAAAATATAAACACATTATCAGTATATGATGTGCCTCAGTGATGATGATTTCACAGTGTGTGATATTTTGTTGGATTTTCTTTGGATTGGTCTTTAGTTGTTACGTTGTGTTGCTTGAAGCAAATGAAATTGGAGATGTAATGTTTATGAGACATAATCTCTTTTTTTCCAGAAAACCCTAACTTATATTTTGGGCAAAATTGGCACAATTTTTATCTGTGAAACACAATAAAGTCTCAAAAGCAGTTCTGTGAATTTGATATGTTTCTAAATGATCCATTAAGAGTTATTGGCCATACTCCAGGCATCATAGTTATTAGTGCCAAGTTATTGTTGGGTTATTGATACACTCAATGCCACAAATGACTACCCGAAACCATAGACAGGGCATTTATCCTCTGTAGATTACTAATGACTTTGCAAAATCTAAAAACAAATCTGCAAAATGAAATAAAAGACTGAGAGGAAAAGACAGGAACAAAATCTGTGCGTTTGACACATTACATCATGAGCCAGAGCGGCACTCAGAGAGTGCATGAGTCAGGAATACAATATCTTTGTTTGCATTTCTACTGAAAATGATCGGAATCCTCTTTAAAATGATGAGTTCTTCAGGATATGCTTCTCTCCACCAGAAGACAATACATCAATGACAAACAGAACAACTCTATTTGGGAACAATACAATTTATAGACTGACTTAGATCAGTTCTGCCTTAATGTAGTATGATACATTTCTTAACATTTGCTGAGGGCAGATTAAGAATTTCCATTCAAATTGAAAGCAATTAATCTGAGAAAGCAGCCTTCCTTAGAAGTTGGTCATTAATTCAAACACAGTGATCAAAGAGAGATCTGGTCAAATTTTAAAAGCAAACATTTTGTTTGCAAACCTGACATTGTTCATGTGATTCCAGTCAGTGGAGCAAACATCACAGGTGACAAGCTGGGAAAAAAGCAAAACAGGGCAGGCTAAAATCCAAGAATACAGACAAGATAGACAGAGTGATGCAAAAACCAGAAACAAGCAAGGGGTCACTCAGGGAAACTGACTGACAACAGGAATGACTGGAAAGTGTAACAATCAGATTGTATGAAGACAAACTGGCAGCTGAAAGAGGGAGAAGCTTGTCTGCAGTCACAAATCAGACTGGCTACTGAGGCACAGGCGAAAAAAACAAGGTAAGGTGACTCTGATCTTAAACTATTGTGACTACATGCCAGTGCCATTTTAAACAGCCAAACATAACTAAGTTAAAAAAGGTGAATTTACAAATGATTTTCAGTCTAAACAAGTACAAGAAAAAGAAAAAAAGCTCATTATGTCCAAACCAAAAAAGAAAACCCACTAAAAGTGCACATGCTTTCACTGAGACATGCATGTGCTCATAGATCATCCAACACCCCCACAGAAGCAGACAGCAAAGAAACAGGCATCACGCACGCCATTGTATGACACTATTATAAAACACGTGCATGACATAAAACCTATCTCACCACAATGAGCAGACATTTTGCTAGGCAGCACACAGTGTTCTCCTCGCGGACCCATAATCTCTTGACCCTCTCACAGTCTACAGATGTCTACACCAGCAGGATCTCTGAAATACATCAGTCTCTTTCACATCAGTCTATTATTAATAACCAAGCCGGAGGCACACAGAAGCCAGCAAATTTAGTTTTGGGTCTACTAGGCCAACAACCTGTAATTTATCATGGCTTGTGGGCCATTTGGCTATTTGCCAATTTAGACTTTACTCCTCTTGCTTTTGAGAGCAGTGGACATGGATCCAGTCAATGCAAATCTCCTGCACATACAGTAAAAGAAACATTTACACAGATTCGGGTATGTTACAAACATATTTGGAACAGAAGAGGAAAGACCAGGAGAGATCCCCATTGAGGGAGAGCAAAAGAAAGACACTATTGTCAGAATTTTGCATTTGAAAGTGGCCCATAGAGAAATGCTTCCTCCAGCCTGCGGCTGCTGTTGCAGATTAGCGCTCAGGTTCAGGGTTTTCCTCTGAAGGCTACTTCAAGCCTCAATGATTTGCATGAGCCCCTTAACAGTGATCTTATGTGTACATGGCGTATTACCTGGCTCTCCAAAACAGAAGAGTCATTTTTATGAAAGAATATTACTGTCTGGAACCAAATAGAACAGAGACTCAATAATGGGGGCCGGTGGCTTTGTTACAAAACAAACAAATTTTTTTCCCCATTACAGACAAATTATAAAACAGTCGATATCGGTAAGAAATACTTTCCAGGCTGTTAGCTTGTGAGACATGAACTACTTCATAGTTGCTCAAGAGATCAACAAAATCATTTCACGATAAATCTGAGCTTCAATTATATTTTAGCTTCAATAGATCTAACATGTCCAACTTCCATCAGAGACATGGTTTAATGGCTGGAGAACACATAAAAGAATACTAAAACAACATCAAACCGGACATACCTATCAATCTTACTGAGTAGAGGCTATTCGCAATGATTGGAAGGATTTTTGAGAAGAAAGTTCAACTCTTTAAAAGGCTATTTGATAGAAAATGAAATGAAAAATGAAACGTACATACCTCCACAGTTCCTAGCCACATCAAAACATTCAGTCAAATATTCTCTCAGACTAGATTGTGTTAATAATTGTGAGCACGCAAAGGACTCATGGTGAAGGGATCGATTTGTAGAAAGGGTTCCATCCATCTGGAAAAGTGAACATTCAGACATAAAGGTCTCACGGAGTGAAATTCAACATGTTAGCTGTTTTTATAGCTTCTTTAGGGAGACTCATACAGAGTTTTCACAAGTGGAGGTGTATTAGAAAACCTTTTTGTGTCAAAGGTTTTTTCATCCATGTTAACCGTTTTAAATGTTTGATGAAAGATTTTTGTTTGGTTCACCATTGTCAAACTTTTTCAAACCCTAATCAATTAGTTTTGATGCCTAACTAACTAAACAGCGTGAAAAAGTGACACAGCTAAAAAAAATAAAATAAAAGCGAACACATTATCATTACCATGTAACTCTGTCAGTCACACGTCCACAACTGAGATCTCAATCTGTCCAGTTAGGAAGAATGACTGATTGTGAATCAATTTCACCTGCTGGAACAGACAACAGGTGGAAATGAGAGGGAATAAAACAACCTCTAGACAAGGAATGGTCTTGCAGGTGGTGGCCACTAACAAGTCTTCTAATCGGGCCTCAAACAACCATTGGGCCTTATTCATGATTAACAAAAGCTATAGGCCACTTGGAAGTTGGAACAAAGAAATACAATAAGCATCCATTTCCCCATCTTTCTCAAGCTAATCGAAACTCGTGACCTGATTGGTCATTTACCGTTCAAGCCCGAGTTCATGTAAAATGATAGAAATTAAGCCCGAACACGACCGAACCCATGGGGTCCCCCTGAAAAGCATGCACAGTCTGGGGCTGAGCTCTCCCATCTCTGTGGCTGAGGTTGCTGAGGTATTTTAAAAATCTCCATGATGGCAGGGCCCTGGGGGTGGATAAGATCCGCCCGGAGTTCCTCAGGGCTCTGGATGTTGAGAGGCTGTCTTAGCTGGTACAGCTCTGCAACATCGTGTGGACATTGAGTACTTTGGGGTGGCAGACTAGGGTGGTGGTCCCCTTTTTAAACATGGGGTCCTGGAGAGGAGGGTCAGTCGGACAGTAGAACCCGGGATTGAGGAGGAGCAGTGTGGTTTTCATCTTGGTCATGGAAACGTGGACCAGCTCTACATCTTATGCAAGATCTTGGAGGGGGCATAGGAAATTGCCCAACCAGTCTATATGTGTTCTGTGGACCTGGAGAAGGTGTTTGACCATGTCCCCCAGGGACTTTTGTGGTGGTGCTTTGGGAGTATGGAATGCTGGCCCTCATCATATGAGCTACCCGGTCCCTGTATGATGATGCTAGTTCTTGGTCTGCATTGCTGGCAGTAAGTCGGACTCATTTCCGGTGAGGGTTGGACTTAGCCCTTCGTCACCCATTCTGTTTAGAATTTTTATGGACAGAATTTCTAGACACAGCCAAGGCATTGAAGGTGTCCAGTTTGGTGGCATCAGGATCGGGTCTCTGCCTTTGGCAGATGATGTAATTCTACTAGCTTTATCAGGCTGTGATCTCCGACTCTCACTGGAGCGAGTGCGAAGTGGTAGGGAGGAAAATCAGCACCCCCATGGTCCTCTGCTGGGAAAAGGGTAAAGTGTTCTCTCCGAGATGGGCTCATAGGGCAAACTCTCTCTAAGTTTTCACAGTGTTTAATCTTGGGGTCAGCTATTGGAGACCTTGAGGATCTCAGCAGTGTAAATCTGCAGTTTTTTTGCCCCACAGATCTGCATAATCTTGAGGAAAGAAATATTTTCAAAGGTTCTAATCACAACATCTCCAGACATAATGTGAAATAGATATGTTAAGCAACAGAAATAAACTCACAATTTTACTTTGTAAAGGCTCAAAAATGACTGCAATACACTCCTGATGTGACATAACAATGAGACACAATTATGTCTGCAATTCTTGATTGGTATAAAAAAGCTGACCTTTATGTGAAAGATTTCTGGTTCAAATCTCATCCTGTTTTATTAGAATTAGATTCAAATGAGTACAAATGAGTATTATTTATTCCAAACTGTAAAATTGTTGCAACACCATAGACATTTTTTCCTTGGCTGGGCAATTATATTTTTGGGACAGGCTGGCTTGTATAAACACATTTATTATAAATTGGACGAGTGTGGATTTGTTTTAATTTGATCACAAAGAATTGGCTTGAAATTACTATGTCTGCAAAGTGCAATGCAATGACATTGTATACAAATAAAGCTGAACTGAATTGAATAGAATAAAAAAGAGAATGAAAATAAATGAATGCACTATATGATGCAAAAATACTTACTTCTCTACGTTGCTGTCAACTGCTAATTGTAACAATTAAGACACTCACAAAAGCTCACTGGCAGTTGCAGTTACATTACACGATGCTATCGACACAAAACAACTGTTTTACCAAAGTATGGTTCAATGTAAAAGTTGTGAGATTGTCATCTCCAAACCTTTAAGCCTGATTATGAACTGCTGCATATTAGACATGCGGACAAATGTTCCTATATCACACATTCTTTTGGAACTGGGCTGCAATCTGTCCAAAAAACTTTCACCTTCATTGTCACATTATCTATTTTCCATCACAGCACACTTTTTGAACTGAAATCTGTCCAACAGAGCATGCTTTCTCTGAAAAATGCACACGTCCACTTCCCATGGTGCATATCAGACATATCTTAGTCCAGGGATGTTGAAAAAAACATCAAGATTGTGTTACTGCAACAATGCACAGACGTGCATCTCAAGTGAGAGGGGCCTCAAAAATCAGAGCTGAAGAAAGCATTCCTGATGTAAACACATGAGTTTCATCCATTTTGCTCTGGCTCACCTGAATGAAACACTGGTGTTTGAAAGCTAATGACAAAAATGCTGCATGAACATACTTGAGTTAACTGAACATTGTAAATGAGAATCCACCATTATTTCCTTGGACTGCATTGTGTAGGTTCATGTGCTTAGATGCCCCTTGTTTGCACTGATAGCAGATGATTAAATATTACATTATGCAGTTTTTTGCTTCAAATGTAAATTGATGAATTGATTTAAAAATGTTCATCTTGTAGGGCCTGCCTGTGAGGAGTTGAAATGTTTGCCTTTTGCATATGTCAGTTCTCTCCAGGTATTTCATCTTATTCTCACCATCCAATAACATGCATGTTAGGTTAATTGGTGATCCTATAGGAAGTTTGAGTGTGCATAACTGTTTCTAATGTCGTTTGTCTCAGTGAACACTGCATCTTGCCTGGTGGCAGCTGGGTTTAGTTTCAGTCCCCACATTCCCTTAAATTGGATAAAACATATGAATGAATGCATAAATGTTCATATTGTAAATAAAATATCCAATATCACATGCCTTAGGCACTTTGGTGAAGAGAAGGGTGGAGCTGTCATCTGATCACCACCTGGTGTGAGTTGGCTCAAATGGTGGGGGAGGATGCCGGTACTTGGCAGGCCCAAACGTGTTGTGAGGGTCTGCTGGGAACGTCTGGCAGAGTCCCCTTTCAGAAAGAGCTTCAACCATGTCGGCGGTGAAGTGGGGGACATCAAATCCGAGTGGACTGTGTTCTGCACCTCCATTGTCCATTGTTTACAAAATAGTGCTGTGCTTGTAAGGTGGTTGGATTGAATGAATGCATAAATGTTCATATTATAAATAAAATATCCACTGAAAAATTTCATATCTGCTAATGTTTACACAGGGTCATTTGCAGTAAGAAGTTTAATGGGTTTAATCAATAACAAATTATTTCACCTTTTGAGGCTCCATTTCTTTCTGCTGATAAACTTTTGTTTTCACCCAAACCATTTTCTACCAGCCAGTAACCACAGCTTTATCTATATGTAGCAACATGTTGGTTTTCCTACAATCGTTAGTTTCAGAATAATTCATTCATATTCATTGTTGTAGCCACTTTGCTGCTTACCTTGACCTCAGTTGACATGCATCTTGCTTTTATAACATGCTTGTTTTAGCTTTTCATGCCTCTGCGACCAACTTAGAAATTGCACAAAAATTGCTGTCCCTGGCAACAGTATGAGCATAGTCTTTACTTGGAACAATATTACTGGTTGCTCATATTTGTATATCTGACAACCAACAAAGCTTAATTAGATTTGTAATACAGCAACCATGGATGCAACCTATTTTTCCAAACAAGCTTTCACTCAGCATGCAACATGTTTTATGTCTTCCACATATTCCAACTGTAACCTTTAATACATAGTCATACCGAGGGCGGGGCGAAGCCCACTGGTTTTGACTAATATTTAACGAACATAAAAAAAGCCAAAGGGTTTCCCTATTAAATGAGTAGGTAAGCCAAAAAAAAAACTGGAGCAAAAGTCATAAGTAGTGGAAAAATATAACAATTTTATTTTTTACACTGACAAGTAAAACAACTTTATTTAATCATTAATTTTGTCATTAAAATGTCCTAATATTCTAAAAAAAAAAAAAGAACCACAAACCCGGACAAATTCCCTTTTTTAAAAGTAAACGTGGAATAAAGAAAGAAATTAAACAAAACAGCAAACATTAGTAAAGAAATCAAAAATACTCCACGCCACCAATAAACAAGAATATTGAGTGTGAGGGCCTATCAAATACCAGTACTTCAGGGGGATCACAATAATTAAAAATATTTAGACTAGCAGGAGGTAGTTCAACGCAGCATAATCCCAGACCAAAACATTAAACTAACCACACTGAGGGCACAGTTGAGAGCACAATTAAACAACAGAGGCCAACTCCTCATCAAAACGTCCATGGACTGACCCGGGCTTATAGAGCCTTCTCAGAAGCAGATGATCACAAAGCTTCCTCTTCTCTCACACACGCTGCATATTGCAACAAACAGCTGTTTCAGAGACACTTGGCGTGCACACTTTTAATCAGTCAGCAATCAGGAAATCCTGGAGGTAAACGGAGGAGGAGGGATGACGCCTCGCAGGTGGTGCGTTTACTGGCGCAGCCCCATAGGAAAAACCGCTACTCGCTGTCAATACACTGGACCCGGTTACACAACATTACCCTTCAAACATGATCATCTGAACAAGTTGCACATGCATATATGATAAAATAGGTCAGGGTAGGAGTTACTTTCTTGAATAAACACAGGAAATCATTTGTTTCTTCTTGTCGATCCTTTGTGTCATCTAAGATCATAGGAGTCACTCTGGGGTATTTGTTTTATTTTATTAAAAAAAGAACCTTCACAGAGTGTCGGGTATAACCAAACATGTTTGATCTATTTCACAACTCAAGCAGAGGAAGTGTTCTTTGATAATAATCAAAACTGCATGTCAACCACAAAGGGGTTTTTATGAACTAGTTTCTGTTATGACTATGGTTTCAGATCAAATCATTGATTAATGCAGCAGCTGCTCCAGCAGTGTGTTGCATGTTTAAGCTATCTGACTGTCCAACAAGCAGTTCTGAGGGGACATACTGACCCCTTTAACATAACTTTGTTACAAGGCCCCATGAATGGTCATTCTTCCACTTTTTGTATGACATCTTTTACCTGTTCTAAAGAGGATTTTGCGGGAAAGTGCTTAGGAATGGAAAAGAAGAACAAATTAGCAAAGACACACCAAAATAACTTAAACACATGTGGATCAAAGTAAATTTCCACATCTCCAAAGAAAATTAATTCCAGTATGTATTAGTTGAATCCGTACTTTTTACTCACAGTTGTTTGAATTTGCAGTTATGCATATATTTAAAAGATTAATGTAAGCCCTTTCTTTTGATCCAGATAACATCCCTCAATGTTGACAGCTTACGCATATTACCACAGGTTATCTTGCTCGTGCTGCTAAATATTTCTGCAGAAATGAGACACTAATTATCATTAAATAAACACTTAGATCTGGACGTGCTGCAGGGTAGTGTTTTGCAAAAATTTGATCAAATATCCCTGCAGCTGTAAAACTGTACAATAATGATCCATCCTTAAACTTTTCTGAGAGGAGCCTCGAATGATAAATTTATGATTGTTTAAAATTCTTACATAATTGCTACTGGATTAGACCTCAGCTATATACTGCATTATGTCACAATCTGTTTTGTCAGATCACGAGTGCCCTGTAAAATGAGAACTCTGAGACCTTGAAAAGAATATCATACTGGGGCTGCTGCTGAGAGCCAGACGCTTCAGACATCAATCATTGTGGCAAACAAGTGATCACATTTTCAAGCATTTGACAATGAAGATGAACAAGATAAAATAGTGTTTTGTTTTCAGGGATTGTTAGATGTATCCATTTTTACACAGACTTTTGTGCAATGAGGTCACCGTAGCCAATTGGATTCATATAAACATGTCTTTTTCTTTTTCTTCTCTTACCGAGAAGCTCCATCAACTTTCCTCTTTTGCAATGTTTTGTCCAACTTTCTCTTGTTTCATCTTTTCTTTTTCTAAATGGTTTTGATTTCCAAGCCAAATGAAGTAAGGGCCGTCAATCAACCAACAGCTGTTATGACACTGAAAAATGGCAGCTATTATGTGCGCAACTGAACACTAAAAGTAAACCATTAGATAGGGCAAGTTGCACACAAGAACCAAAACTAACCAAAGAATAAAACATATTCTGGCAAGAAGCCAGGGACTGGCTTGTGTCTCAGCAGTAGATTATTATGCAGAAAGCCCAGCAATGTATAGAGACCCATCAGACTGTTGTTGTTGTACAAGTCATGGAGCAGATTTTGGAAGATGTAGTCTTTTAGAAAAAAATGTAATGATCAAAACTGTACCCGAAACAGAAAGGCAAAAGAGACTTCTGAAGCAAATGCATACGATCACATCTGTCAAGAACCATCAGATAAGAAGTTCTTGTCTGTTTTCTCCATTGAACTCTCTACTTAATGGCAAACACAGACTGTCTGACTCTCTCTCCGCCTCGAGGCAGGCCAGTCTAAAGATACACTCTGTATTGTTCTCACTCTCATCCTCTTTATCCACGTCCTGTCTGTCCGCTCGGGGTATCCAAATACCTTTAAATACCTGCCTTTTCTTTTCCCTACTGACTGCCAAATACTCAGAATACCAATGTCATTTCCCATCTGTTGGGACCGATCTAGTCAAGGCTTCCTGTGTAAAAGTGAACTCTGGGGAATAGGGCACTGAGAAGTTTGGCCTCAGTACAAACCATTCACAGTGCAGGTATTTCTGCTTTGCGCAAAAAGATGATGGCAGATATCCTCCATTAGTCATAAATATCTTTTTAAAGCCATACATTGCACAATAAAGGAGGATTACTTGTGTAGAGGAGGCAGCCTGATTCATATTTAGACATAATATAACCAAAACACCTCTTGCCTAATCCCAGCTCTTGTCCTAAATCTAACATTAAAGTAAGTCCGTATACTGAGGTTAAATGATTTACATTATTGGGGTTTGTTTTATGTGTCCAGAAGGTGTGTCCCCACACTGAGACTCTGTAAACAGATTTATGTGCCCAGAGCTAAATGGGCCGAGTGAGTAATAAATACAGAGGAGTACCAAATCATAGACAGCAATGGGAAAAAAAAAGATGGAAAATGGCATGAGATCAATTTTAAGCTTCACTACAAGGCTAAAAATCAAAGCAGCTACCTGTCGGCCTGCTTCTCTGTGAACCTGACTATGATAATGATTTTTCCAATTCTGCCTTCAAAAAGAAAAATAACAAAAGGGAGAACCTATCAGCTCATTGCCAATCACAAAAATAGGCTTTACAGTGGATACCACAACCCAATGTGACATCGTCACCAAACCAGGCCTAATTTCAACATCTGGCATTTCAATCATTTCTCTCAGCAATACCTGGGGGTAACATCTGAATATCTTCTTACCATCCTTATTAATTATATCTGACCCCTATTTTGCCCTCCATGAAAAGGGCTGATGTATTGGTCTTGTGTTGCCTACGTACAAACCTCTTCTGCACCACAGTGAAAACCTATACAGCACCTTGTCATCGGCCTGTTTTTGTTTCCACACAGTTTGACCTGCACTCTCTTCTTTCAGAGGCACTCTGCAGTCAGAACGCTGGATCTGTGCGTTCAGACAGATGGACTGATGAGGAAACACTGAGCAATGCAAAGGTATTTTGGAAGTGCATGGTACCCAGAAGCTCTGTAATTCTTAGCTTGAACATATTGCATAAATGTGTATGGAATTGTTGACAAGGACTAGAAACCAACTTGATCATTGCTTTGCAACTATTATAAGAAAGGTTTACGAAGCACTGGAAAGTGTAAATGGAGATGTTGTAAGAGCAAAAAGCATATAAAAAAAAAATGCAATTGCAAAAGTATTGTGATTGTAGCATTTTGCTCCAGACATGGCACCTCATGACAGTCCATCAGTATTTTTTAAAACTATATGGATAAAAAATAAAACCAACTTCTGGTTTTTAGCTTCTAGATCCTTTCAGAACATATGGGCATTTATTATTTTCACTTGAAGCTGAAACAAGCTAAATGAATGTAATGCAGTGAGCCCACTCAACTCAAAGGAAACTGTTATTCTGACCCCAGTCCTGTAACGGGACAGTGCCTTCTGCTTGTGAAATGGACTTCCTGTAACATTTCTCACTTGTGAGGTGCCTGGAGCGGATGACTAAAGAAATCCGTGACGAGCTGACATCTTGTAAGTAAAAAACACTCCTCTTGTTTTAAGAACAGTCTGGCTGAACTTTTGGCTCAGAGGGATTCTTCATGCATATGTTCACCTCATCATTGGAAACTTCACACTAAGTATGAAAATGATAGAATATATGTACCATTCCATATTACACAAAATTATTCATACCCTTCCATTAAAGAAAATACAACATTCTAAATAGTAATTCAAATAACTGGAGACTGATAAAAGTAATGATGAATATAAATTTGCTAAATTATAATTTATTGAAATAAGATGTTGTTTTTTTATTTAATTGAGCTAAAAAAATAAATAAAAAACAAACAAACAATACGGTCCTGGACCAATGAGAGCACTTTGCTGATG
>JBBBVU010000015.1:21986577-21996755 GCA_037177055.1 Atherinosoma microstoma | reverse complement strand
TTTTTGCTTGTTTATTAAAAATATTTCTATTGAACCACAATTCAATAACAATGTCATGATTTTCATCAAATTTTTATTTATTATTATTTTTGTCAGTTTCAACTTCTTTCAATGACAGTTGATTTCTTTCCTTCTTTAATGGAAGGGTATGAATAATTTTGCGCACGACTGCATATTACAAAAAATAAGGAAAAGTAGAATGGTTGATGTTTTTGCAGAACATTATAGTGTCTCACTCACCTTTAATGCAAAATAGTTCTTTTTGGCAAAAAATTCACTTAGTCTATATATATATATATATATATATAATTCTTACAAAATTTAAAGCTAGTGGTTGTTTAAGTGGCCTTATGCTACTGTAAGCCGGGCCTTTTGGAGATTTCCCATGTTGCACTGAGGACCTGCAATTACTTTCTTTCCTCTCAGTGAATATTATGTGTCGCTATTTCTGTCATTAACTTTCTCTTTTATCTCCTCCACAGCAGATTTTATGGCTGCTCTCTCTTCTTAACTCAACTCCAGAGTTGAAAGCAGATTGTCTTCTTGCCTTCCTGAGTCTGGCTCTGATGGAGCCGTCTTCCCATTACAGGGGAGGTTTTACTCTTCGCTATCACCTACTCCATGCATGCAAAGGAAGAGGGACTGAATTGAAGAGGTGATTCACTTTTTTACAACTGGCATTCATATGAAGAGAATGATCATGAACAGGACAGATTCAGAGTTATTTGGGTTGAACTGGACTGTACCAAGATCGACTAAGTTGATTTGAATTTGATAAAAAAAACAAAAAAATTAACTAGATTCAGTTGGAATTAATCAATTGGGTTTAAACTGACCACCTCATCTGTGATGTGCTTCTGAGTACATTTTTGCAGTATATTGGAACTACTGTACAGTAAATACCGTAAATTGCTTGCTAGCCACGGGAAGAGAGAGGAGGTGAGCCTTTTGTATCTGCAACCAAACTTTATACCAGGGGTGCCCAAACTTTTTGCCTCCACAGGCCAAAGTGAAAATGTGCCAGTGAGCCACAGACTGATTAAAGATGAGACAGACTGCTTTAGAATTAATATCTGTATAAAAGTATTTTTCCAGGCTGGGTTAAATGCCTCTTGTTGTATGCCACTGACCATGGTGCTCCATGTTGATCGGTTGAGCCCGCAAGCTTAACACTGCATGCGCAAAGGCTCATGGTGGATCTTCCCAAATGAATAAAACTTGATAGGAACAGCAGCACCATGAGTGAGGTGTGTAGGCCCATACAGCCCTATATAACGTACTGGAGACCATGTGGTTAATCTGCTTTAAGGTCTGATGCTAAAGTTAATGCAAGAAGTTGCAGAATTTACAGATATGACACAATTACAATAGTTTTGTTATCTAATTGGCGGGCCAGATGTAATGGTCTGGCGGGCCAAATTTGGACCGCGGGCCCCTCTTTGGGCACCCCTGCTTTATACCCTGTGGGAAAGCATTGGTACATCTGAGGGTCAGTTGTTGATGGTTAGTGATTTCCTTGGTGGGTTGCAATTACTCATTTGACATTGGATTCCGATTTTTTCTGATTTACTTTTTATAACATTTTTGGACCAAATTTCACTAATTCTCTCTATATGTGACTGCTACTCAGTGTAGACTCTTTGGATGTCCCCATCCTTTAATCAGACCAATGTTCTCTTGTTTAGTCTGAACTAGAACCTGGTGGAGATTTCACATCTGTAATTTTGGTTTGGATCAGTCTGAAAAAGTAGTAAAGAGTTAGGAAAGAGTTAGGTGTGCATGGACCTCAAGAATCAAATTACTAGGAACCTATGATAAATTGTTTTATGAACAACTAAATCTATATAAGAACAGATGAAAAGTTCAGACACGTCAGCTTTTTATAGGTGACTAGATTTCAAGTGATTTATTTATGCTTTATTTAAGAACTCATAGCATGATTGAAATACTTTCTCCCAATGGGGGCATAATATTTACTTAGTGATCACAAGATGGTTTTAACCATTTCCTCACTATTGGCCGGTTCTCTATAAGGTCCATACAGCACAACTAAAAACATGGACCCCATTGCTGCTGATATCTCTTTTCTGTCAAAAAATGTGGCCTAACTGTTTTGTTGGAATTCCCATCTTCTCATTATACTGATTTAAATCTGATACATCTAAATATGAATCCCATTTTCAAAGCGGAGAGACAGCATATGTTTTTTGGATTTAAATGGTTCAATCAGAACAGAAAAACACCCACAGCACTGACACAATTTATGTCGTTCAAGGCTCAGTCAAATGCTTTCTCTCCTTTCATTGTTTAGGTCAGTGTTGTGACTGGGAAGCTTCCACGACCTTAATGGCCTGGTGGGTTATATGAAGAAAAATGCAGACTAGAACTTATGGATGTGTGTCAATGTTGAGCCTAACAACAAGCCTGAGTGTATGTTCAACAATACATAGCCTCTTTGTGGTAGAGCAAACTACCACCTCGTGGAAACGAGGTAAAATTTGAGAAGTACAGTACACTCTTCACAAAAAGTTGTCAAACAAGCAGAAGTAAGATTACTCATAAGATCATAGAGGTTCGAATCACAAGCTTTGGTCAGTGTGGTAGGACTGATTGTTAGATGAGAAGCCAAGGTTTGCATCAGATAAATTTTGGTCTGTGGTGGGAATGTGAACTCTCTTCAAGTCCTTTTCTTTATGTCCAGCAAAAAGACTAACACGTGACTTCTTTTCAAAAGCTCTATATGATTAAAGTGTACAAAAAGCATGAACGTGATGAGAAGAAAAATATTTTTCCAGTGTTTCCCAGCAGTACAACCGCACACCACTGATATGTGAAAATGTACACGAAGCTGACGTGTTTATATCTCTTCCTCATGATATCAACTCATGCTATTCAAGTCAGTATTCATCAGCTTTCTTCTTTACTATTAGAATGAAAAACTTATTTTCTTTTTACTTCTGTGCTTTTATGGGCTGAAGCTATATTTTTTTATGAATCTCTGCTTTACCAATCATAGCAATGTGCAGTTGCATTATGATGAAACGTAGGCAGAGTGTGGAATGAAGCTATGTGACAATGTAAAAACAGACTTACTGACACTAGATTATGCTGGCTTTAAACTCTGCCCAGTCTTGAAAAAAAGTCAGAGTGCTGTCAGTGCAAAGTGTAAATTAAAGCATATCCCAATGAAACACTGCATTTGTTAAAAAATAATTAAAAAAAAGAATATCAAAATGTTAATGGTAAATTCTTTTAACTATATGTACCCATTGGAGGTGCACAGGCATTTTTTTCTAAAGCTGTTATGCGTGTTTACCGTTGTGTTGCCTTGTTTCTTATTGTAACACGGATAAAGGGTTAGAATGAAATAATAATATAAAAAAAGGAAAAGAAGGTTAAAAGAAGAAGAAGAAGAAATGTAACACAAAGGTCTTACAAGGTCTTACCATAAGGTTAATATAACCTCAGATGAACAACACATGCCATATGTGTCATAATTTATTCAATAAAATTCAAAGCAATCTACATTTTTCTGGGAAACTGTTTTTTCCAATTTATTGGATGTTTTCATCATATAAAATCGGTTTAAGTCAATTGGAACTGAACAAAGCTGAGCTGAAATAAAAATAAACAGTCAAAGCCTGACTTGGAGGAAGATTGTTTTATAGAAATCACAGGTGCACCAGGGAGGGTTTTCTTCTTTTCTCTTCTTTTAGGTCACTTCTCTCTCTCTCCCCATAGCATTACATTTCCATCTGGGAAAGAAAAAATGAGTGCATGAATCAGGCCCGAATCACACAGGTGAGGGTCTCATTAGCTTTTCTTAGTTATCAGCTGGCTGTGTTTTGTTGCTGTTGACAGCCTGATATGGACCCTCATTTGACAAAAAGTTGAAGCTTCTTAATTTTGAGCGTTTTAATATTCTGTCCTTTTAGTATTTATGCTTCATACAGTACAAGCTTGTAAGGATGCATTGCCAATCCTTCACACGGCCAACACAGAAATGTCCAGGCACTCAGAAACACATACAGTATTCTTGATGTAGGAGGCAGATTTTTACTAAACCTGGATGACTGAGGAGTGTGGGAGGAAACTGAATTACTTGCAGAGTAACCCACCTTGACATAGAAAAACTCAAAATAGAAAAGCCTAATCTGAGATCCAGGGAAAAGGTGGCTAATTATTCATTTGCTATGCATAAAGCTAACCACCACATATCACTGACACCAGGATTTTTCTAATCTGTGACAATTTGTGTCATATCCCACTTAGCATAAATATTTGCACATGCACAAGTTAAAAAAAACAGTAAAGAAAAAAAAAGATTCTTTATCGTTTCATTTTGAGAGTGGAAATTTTGAATATCTGGTTGGATCTGACAAACGGCACATTCATGTTGCTCGTTTGTTCAGTGGTTTCCTTTTTCAGCGGAGGTTAGATGAGAGTTCAGATTAAGACTGCAAAAACGAGCTCACATAGACGTGGTAACACTGTTCATAAAACCTTTTCCTCTTTATAAATTGTCAGAATGATGCTTCTGTTTGCAACGGCAGATGTAGAAGATTTGAAACTGCAAACAGTAAATCAAATAATGAATATTGACTGTCTTTGAAGTAAACGAAGTGTGTGTTCAGAACATAAAAATAATACTTTTGCAACCAGAAGTACCTCCAACTTAGAAATTACAATGCATTTCAAAAAGGAATTAAACAAAATGTTGTGCTGACTCCTTTGTTCCGTGTTTGGCATATGAAATAAAGAGCACTGTTAAAATCTTGTAGACCAGCAGGACGTGTGCTCCATGTTCTGAGGAGTAAAGTAAAATATCTTCACTTTTCAGAGATGACTTGTAATCAAAGTCAGGATAACAGCTGGCATCTGACCTGTGGACTAACTTGAATGAACCTAGAGACTTTTGTAAGATGGCAAACTATACTGGTGCAAAAGGGATCTTTTTAGGAGCAGGCGTGGGTGATTAGGGTGATTACTGAGTGCAGTGAGTGTCACATCAGCACAGTTCTAAGGTCATAAACATGTGCTCCCATATGTAATTTCATCTAAACTCGCAGTTTGATCTGTTAAAACTATTCTGGGAATTTCTGTTTCTCTGCCTGTTGGTTTTATTTTTATCATTTTCCTTTCCCTCTTAATAAACAAGTAATTTGCATTTTGATTGATGGCTGCTATCACATTCCCGCTTTCCCTGTTCCTGTGTCCGATTGCTAAACCAGCCAGTCTTCTCAGCCCCGTGGTCCTCATAAAAGGGACGGGCTAACGGTAAAGGCCCCGTTCTACCAAAAGAGGTCCTCTCTGTGCTGTAATTCCCATCACCGCCCTGGACTCCAGACGCTCACATCCCAAAAACCTGTTTGCTTGCCCCCCCGCCCCTTCCTCTCTTGTCTTCTGACTGAAACACATTAAAGCATTTTTCTGTGCATCATTGAAAACAATTATAAGGTTTACAAGAAAGATATGCAGGACATACTTGTGTCTAGACTGAGGAAGTGATGTAAGAGACATATCAGTGCACTGTGGTCAGAAAGCTGAATGCTTTTAGGCTTGACTACTCTGCCAAAAAAGATTAAGAAGTTCTACCACTGTTCTCATTGTTGCAGATCTCCTCAAGTCTTCTTGTCACAGTTTTATTCACACATTTGATCCACAGACTTTGATTGCAGTAAGCATCTAAGGTCAAATCTTGTCTTTCACTATAATATGGCTGTATGTACAACAGCTATTGCGTTTTCCCACTTTTTTTCTTACCTTTTTAATTCACAGGTTATGAACAGTTTCTGATCTGCATTGTATTTTATGCTACACATACATTTTTTCTAATAGAGAAATGATTTAAGTTAAGCTCAAGGCTTAAGTGGCAGCTCCCAAATAACGCCCCTAAAAAACTATTATAATGCCAGTTTACTAAAATGCAGTCTGTTCTGACTGATTTCCTTCTCTCTCCCTCAAAGTCCTAGCCACCTCATTCCTCTGGTAGCTCAGGGGTCACATTTCACCTTCAAGTTCCACCAACCTTACTTTCAAACAAATCCTATTTTTATGCACTGTCTTATGACGTGATAACATCAGAATAATGTTACCTTTGGGGCTGAGTGACAGACACAGAGGCTCCTCTTAGAAAGCCACGGCTTTGAACATGAAATATCAACTCAGATCTTAGAATCCGTGAGTAATACCACAGAAGCATCAGTGGATAAATTATGACCAATTATACTACAGCTCACTACACTGGTCTGATTTATCCTCAGGCTTGAAGCATTTGAGTCAATTACAAGTTAACTTGTGGCCAGTTGCATACTTAAGAAGTGGTTTTTCAAGCGATGTAAATTTATGGAAATGAGAGTCCAGGCCAGAGTATTTATGATTCAAAGTGTGTGCAGGGAAATGCATTATGTACCTAAAAAAAAAAAAGAAATGAAAAAAAGTCATGACTTTGGAAAATAGCTAAACACTGATGAATATATACAATTTTTGTGTATTTCTTTAAACTAGACTTTTATGTGGCATTATAGTATTTATCTAAAATCAGACAGATAATGAATTATTTAAAAAGTCATAAAAGAATGTTTCGTGGATAAAGTTGAGTTGGGTTGTGTAGATGATAGAGATGTCATCGTCATGAAAGGGCTTTAAAGCCACATTATTTGCATATGCAAAATGCACACTTCCTTTTTGCTATAAAATACAGCGAGGCAGAGTTTAAGGATTGAAATCCCCACTGATGTTTTCTGCTGCTCTGCATCATAGCTCAAATCAACTGTGACCATGTCTACCCACTGTAATTTGGCAGTAATGATGCTTCTGATGACTTTTCATGGCCAAGGTAAGTTTGTGCATTATTATTTTCACAATATAGCAAAAAACTTTTTTTTAAATTTTCTTTTTTCTTTTTATATGTCCTAAGGCCAGGCATGATAAGAACCAGTTTTATGCTTTTTCTGCTCTTGTTTAATGTTAGAGTCATTGAAATTAGACAGTGTCATAATGAAACACATCTGTTTTGCTGCTCAACCTTTTAAAACCTGAAGTACCCCCAATTGGGGGACTTTGAGAACAGCTGGTGATAAACTGCGCTAACTACGAAAATGGCCATTTTGGAGACTTCATCTGAACTGTCTGTATCAAAATCTGTCTTTTTTCTGCTTCAGTGTATCAGAGTTGGGCTTTGCGGAGATAATGTTCACATATTTACTATGATTTGAAAGAGATTTAGAGTTGCATCTGCATCATTCCAAAGCGATATTCATATCCATCCTAAAAGTGTTCTTTTGTTTATGCGAGCCTGAAACTTTGATCATCCGTGCCATGCGCCATCTTCAATTATTCTTCACCCGTAACACAAGTAATGATATTTACACACCTTAACAAATCTCACAAATGTTCCTTTTAGTATGACTCCAAAGGTATTCAAATAAACCTTGTGTTTGCAGAGATGCATTCTGTTCATTATGGGCATGCAATTTTCAAGGTTTGCTCAACATAGGATATAGCTTTTCAGATTGTGCCCTTCCACACAGCTGAACACGATTTTATTAATGTCCTTAGCCTTGTTTTCATACTTTTTAATCCAGGTTATGAGAGGACGTGTTGCACAGTACAGAATGAACAGCATTCCACTCACTATTTATTTTCTTTTTTCTAAGTTTACGCAGGGAGAATCTTTGGCGGCCACAAGGTTGTGCCACACAGCAGGCCTTACATGGTACTTGTGCGGGGGTATTGGGAAAATGATAAGAAATCGGACTGTGGTGGATTTCTTATAAATGAGGATTTTGTGATGACTGCAGCCCACTGCAGGGGCAGGTCAGTTTAACACACTTCATGTTAACTGTACATGGGAATGGGGCCTGAAACTTTAGGGCCCCTTTTTCAACTTAGCCTGATACAGTGGAAGTTTCTTTTAAAGATAAGGTAATTTAGCATTTACTTTTTTGTTGCAGCACCTTCACAGTCTGGTTAGGAGTTGATAATGCAACCAAGATGAATGATAATGTGCAGCAAATAGAGGTGGAACAGTCGTTTCCACATAAAGACTTCAATAGAACTGGATTAATAAATGATGTTATGCTCCTCAAGGTAAGGGTGTGAGAAACCTCTCTTTTTCATAATCTACCATTTACAAATATCTTGAATAAAATGAAACCTGCATGCATTTTACTAAACAGTAACAAAGAAGGAAATGTGCACTGGTGAAACACAAATTTCAGATGTTAACTCATATTTCATATTTGTCCCTGTGCTTAAAGTTGGGCTCCAAGGCAAAGTTCAACAGCAATGTGAAACCCATTCATCTTGCAGTTAAAAAAGAAGACGAATCCCTGCCAAAACCTTGTAACGTGTGTGGCTGGGGACGAGTAGACAACACAAATCCAGGGATGTCTTCCATACTCATGGAGGTTAACATAACATTGATCAGCAACATGAAATGTGAACAGCAAAACGCATACTGTTCTAAAGGAGTGGATGGACCACGTGAGGTATGTACATTTTGTATCTTGACACAAACAAATATTGAACTTTGATAACAGTTACTTGAGAACTCATTGCATAATCACTACATACTGCTTATGTTCCTTAAGGGAGATTCTGGGGGTCCATTGGTATGCGAAGATACAATGGCATACGGGGTGGTGTCTGGCATGCTGAATTCAAAAGGACAACCTCTCTATAAGTATACCAGGATCCCTGACTACATGGACTGGATCTTTTCAATCACTGAAAATAACAGAAATTAAGTTTTAATTTGTGTGTCTCATGGCTGATTTTATTCTTTATGTAACATTAGACATCTTATGAGTTGATACGTGAGAGATAACTCAGGTTATTCCATACTGAAGATAAAGCCAGACCAACTCCTTCCCTGCTCTGCTTAAAACAGATTTAATTAAAGCTTTTCTGACCATACATTTTTTATTATTACATTCAAATCAAAATTACGCCCAAATGCATGTCTTTCAGAGTTTTAAAAAAAATCATTAAATGGTTTTAAATCTGAAATTAATGCACAAATTCAATGTTTTTTGTAGAATTGACCTTTTGATATTGCATACTATATTTCATAATCCCATGAGTTTCTTTTTTTCTCTTATATGATGTTTTTTTAAAGAAAATAAATAAACTTTTGCATTCTTTTCAAAGGTGGGGACATTTTCCTTTTTCAGAGACAACACTGCCTCCTTGTGAAAAATGCATAATAATACAACAAAAACAGCACATTTTAGAAGTGACAACATCTGTCGTCTGTTATCTGTGGAGATTTACTATTAGTTTGAATCAAAGTAATAAAACAAACTTTCAGTTATCATGAACAAACTTGCAGTCCAAGTAAAGTGCAAACTTTTTTTGATATGAACAAACAAACTGTGCTAAACCAGGGAAATTGGCCAACTTTCGAGCCAATCTGTGTAAGATACTTCAGGGAGACATTGGTAGCCCAGTGGTGTGTGAATGCAGACAGGCACACGGGATGGTATCCTCTACACAAGTTGTTGTGTCAGATGATCTGCCAGATGATAATAAGTTTGCTAAGATTGAGGTTTTCAGAAAATGGTTTAATTTGTTCAGATTTAATTGGCAGGCCTGCTGATAAGGCCATCAACAGCTATCTATCCATTTGTATATCCCTTTAGTCCAATGAAGGGTTACAGGGGTGCCAGAGCCTATCCCAAGATCTACTAGGCTAGAGGCAGGGTACTCCTTGGACAGGGCGCCAGTCCATCACAGGGGCCAGTTGATAACAAACTTACAGAAACTGAATAAGTAAATTGTAATAAGTTTTAATTTTACAACAAAATTTCACGACATTTGAAGGCTAGTGCCATAAAAAGAATCAGTTTACAACTGATGCAAATGAAAGTAACAAAAATATGACACGAAACGTGATGAAGATAGTTTAGGAGTTAGGACTTTATTACAAGATATATCGAATATTGTCTGGTTTGTGATAGATGAAATAAATCATTCATAAATTGAGAGAAAGAAATGTGAGATAGCCAGTAAAGTGTTAGCTGAAATGATGAAATGATGAATCCTAAGAACTTGCTCTTGCTGGACTTGCTTTATGCAGACTTCCTCTAAAGACGTTTTTCTCATACACACACACACACACACACACACACACACACACACACACACACACACACACACACACACACACACACACA
>JBBBVU010000015.1:21975723-21986477 GCA_037177055.1 Atherinosoma microstoma | reverse complement strand
TAATGAACCTGCAGATTTGTTTTTCTCCATCTGCGCTCAGCTTTCCGACATTCTCTTTTTTCATTTTTCACCAGTGCAGTATTTCTCCATGGAGACTTTTTCCTTCCAGAGACAACCTTCACCTCTGCAGGAGCAATAGCATCCATAACATTTGACATTTTAACATTGAAATTAGCGAAATCTTATCGGCTGAACCCCCTGACAGGACAGGTGTTTGAGAGAAGACCTGGATAAACGTCTCGCTCGTGTTTTCAGTTATACACCGTTTGGTAATAATCTTCGTTGACATAATAGTGTGAACAGGAATCATACTTTCAAATTAGTTAGTGCATTTAGGAGTAAGAGGTCAGCTTCAGCCTTCAAACAGAAGGACTTATGTCATCTTCCATCACTATTTTTGGTGATGATGGATCCATAGTTAAACAAGTGTTTGAAATGAACTGAATTGTATTCAGTTGGATGTGGTTGGCTTGTTCACAACTGGTTTATAATATAACTTGTTAGCTTATTTGTAAATTGCTTTAAGATGGCCTCTGTTAAAAATTTACTTTATTCAAATAAAAATAATTTGAACTGCTCCCCTGCGGCCAGCTGCCCTGTCTTACAGAGAGATAGTGAGCCAACACCAATCCGTGACGCTTCCATCACCATGCAAGACTACAATGATTATTCACTTAAAACTTGCTACACTAAACACTATTACGTTTCATTTAAAAAAGAAGCCATTTTGTATTTTTAGTCTGCTGGGGAGCAGCATCACAGCAGCTAACAGGGAGTAGCCAGACAAAGATGACAGAGGAAGACCTCAGCCAAAACCCCCATGGCCATGGAGCACAGACCCAGGGGGCCAGGTATGACTGATTAAACTTTATGTGTAGAGAAAAGCTCCCCAAAAAAACACTTTGCTAAGACTTGATAGACATGTCCTGCTTGTGAGGTTACAACATTTGCATGTGCAAAAGTCCCCAACACTTCCTTCTCTCTAATACAAGGAAGCATATAAAGTGTGAAATTATGAGAGATGATTGCCACAGCTCATCAGCAGCTCAGCTTGATCTCAACATGTTTCTTCACGGTACTTTGCTGATCTTTGTGCTGACGCTTCAAGGTCAAGGTGAGTCTTTATTCATGAAATTCAAGACACCACAACTGTGACAGTCCAGCTTTAGTTTTTGTTAAATGTAAATCGTATTGTTTAAAATGACTGTCCATTGTCACAATGATTTTAACAACATTTAGAATTTATGGTAAATCCATGATTGTCTTGGTGTGTTTTATCTTTGCAAGTGTTAAACTTACTTGGATGGGCCCTATCATTTGCTTGGTAAATCAAGTGGATTTCAAAAAAACATCTCTTCAGTTCATACAGGGGGAGTCATTGGAGGCCATGAAGCTGTGCCACATAGCAGACCGTACATGGCCATTTTGGAGAGAACAACTTATGGTTATCGTAAAGCGTATTGCGACGGATTCCTTCTGAGTGAAGATTTTGTGATGACTGCAGCCCATTGCCAGGCCAAGTCAGTTAAGCACACTATACATGCACCTGCCAGAAATATTTAAACTTAAGACTCATGCATTAAAGCTGGGAGATATTGTGCATACATACTGGGGTCAGGGAAGGTATGAAGGCAATAGATAATTTATACTTTGTGAATGCTACACCCCATCAGAGTGATAGAAATCTGTTTGCTCTGGAATTTCAGGTCGTACAACGTTCTCCTTGGGGTTCACAATTTCCATAACAAGACAGAAGTGCAAAACTTGACTGTAGGAAGGACATTTCCACATAAGGAATTCAATGCAACCACATTCCAAAATGACATGATGCTGCTTAAGGTAACGAGCGATTTTTTTTCTTTTTATTCTAATTTTTTTTTCTTTTTTATATAGGAAAGGCAAATTTATTTGTATAGCAAATTTCATGTGAAGGACAATTCAAGCTACTTTACATAAAACAGAAACATTACAGCAGAAGAAGGGGTGCAGAAGAAGCATTAAGAAGTATTAAAACAAAAATGAAATAACAAAATAATAAATAGCAAAAGAAACCCTCAGAGAAAATAGGATATATCCCTTGTTTCCATAAAAGGCTGCAAATAGAAAAGTTTTTAATCCTGATTTAAAACTGCTGAGAGTTTCAGCAGACCTGCAGGTTTCTGGGAGTTTGTTCAGCATGTGAGGAGCATACAAACCTAAACAGTGCCTCTCTGTGTTTAGTTCTGACTCTGGGAACAGGAAGTAGACTTGACCCTAATGACCTAATTTTACATAGTCAAATTAGGAAGTAAAATGTTTTTTTAGTTAAATCTTTTACCATTTATTTTTCAGTTAACCTCCAAGGCGAACTTCAACATCAATATAAGACCAATTGCTCTCGCGGACATGGATGATATTGCTTTACCGACATCATGTATCATCTCTGGCTGGGGACAAACAAACAAGAAGAATAAAGCAAGTTCTAATGTTCTCATGGAAGTCAATGTAACGCTGATCGACAAAAAGATGTGTGAAGACACATACTGCTCTGAGGGTGATCATGGACCGGGGTTGGTACGTATGTATACATTTTAAAAATTTCTATAGACAACAAGTTTTGGTCAGCAACAATTATTACTTTTTTGTTCACCTAATACACTCACCATATACTGTGTATGTACTTTCAGGGAGACTCTGGTGGTCCATTAGTCTGCAAAGATGGAAAGGCGTATGGGGTGGTGTCTGCTGTCAAACAATCGGGTCCCCCCCTCTATAAGTATGCCAAGATACCTGACAACAGAGAGTGGATCGATTACATTATGGAACATTACTGAAGGAACAACAAGGCTGCATGTTAAACTGATCAGATCATGACGTTTGTATTTCTGAAATCACAGAGGAAAAGCAGATATTTGATTACTGAGATGTAACACGGTTGGGTCAGGTTCATAAAGCAACATGTTCAGGCATTTCAAAGTGAAGCTACTTTTTTGTTTGTGCTTCCATGCTTTTTAACAGCAGGCAACCAACATTTATGTACAATGGCTTTAATAAAGAGATAATATTTCAACGGAAATCTGTTGTAACCTGGGTGTATCAGTTGTTATACATAACAAGAGAATGATTTAGAATTTGGTGGCAGTACAAGCTGAGCTCCAGCACCACCATGTGGTGGAGTCCTCTTTTGCATTTACATCCTGGTTGTGTGATTCAAGTACTGCTTATGTACAATTTACATTTCACTGCTCATACACTGTATAAAGAGTTTTGATTGAGTTTGTTTCTTAAATAAAAAAAGGCTTCCCCACTTCAGCCGCTTTCTGCTCTGATTCCTTTTGGAGCCAAAAAGTGCTTAAATTACATTTTTTAAGTTGGAGTCACCATCATCATCCAGTCTGAAATCCAGTGTTTAAGTCTTTTTTAATGTAAAGCCTATTTTATTTTATAATGGAGAGATAGATGTGTTTAATTTTTGGATGAGAACTTTGAAGAGGTTTTAGAAGCAGACTTATTATTGCTGCACATTAATTGTGAAGACTACATACGCAATTGTAATTACATCACTGTGATAATCTTTTGTAACGCGCTTGTCAGCTTGTCCGTGGTGGATCTACATCACATCTTAGGCCAAATAAGATGGCAATTTTCTTTCCTGTGTGCATTGTCGAAACATTGTCATCACCATCAGCAATTAGATTCAGATGAGTGTCTTCCCATTTCCAATGCTTTTACTTACTTGTAATGTCATAAAAACCCTTATCAGGACTAGGCTGAAGCAGCCTAGTCTATCTTTTTTTCCCACTTTCCATCCTCACTTATGCCATGTTCGATGTAACTTGGACATCTGACACTTCCAACATTTTACTTGTATTAGTCTGATGGTTCAGCCAGATCAATCACATGCAAAAGTAAATATTATTCCATATATAATCTAATTAACCTATGCTACAACTTGAATGATACTTAATAGACTACAGAATATAAACTTACACTAAATGTCATTTGCATGGTCAGTGTTAGGTCTGAATGTCCATCTGCTTAAAATGTTTTCCTTTCCAAAATTTAAGAGAACCTAGGATAACCAATAAATGTCTTAATAGTACAAAGTGCCCCTTTTAAATCCCGAGTTATATGGTCTACTAGAAATATGGTGATGCTGTATAGCGGCCTCCACTGGAGAGGAATAATTCTCTTTGTGTGCTTCATTTCAGTTAATCAAAACAAAGTAGTTGAAGTGAAATCTATCCTTTCTTTGCAATTTAGGCTGATGAATGGCCTCAAATCAAAAATTTGATGTGAAGAACTTAGGAACTTTATTTTTTCTTCTTACATTTGGAAATGAGTGTACAGTGCCTTGAAAAAGTATTCACTTGAACTTTTCCCCATTTTGCCATATTACAACTATAAACTTGAATGTATTTTATTGGGATTTTATCTGATGAACCAATACAATGTAATGCATAATTGTGAAGTGGAAAGAAAAATACATGGCATTGTTATTAATTCTTTTAAAAATAAAAACATGAAAATGTAAAGTACATTTGTATCTAACCCCCTTGAGTCAATACTAGTATGACTGTACCAGCTTTGCACCTCAGATTGGATGCAGTGTGCCATTGTACAGTCTTTTTCAAGTCTCATTAGCAGTAGGATTTAGGTCTGGAGTTTAACTGGGCCATTCTCACAAATGCTTTGATCTAAATAATTCCATTGTAGTTCTGGGTGTATGGGTCTACCCCAGTCTCAAGTCTTTTGCAGCCTCAAACAAGTTTTTCTTCCAGGATTGGCATGTATTAAGTTCTATTAATCTTCCCATCAACTCTGACCAGCTTCATTGTAAATGTACATGCAATGAAGAATACATTTTTCAGTTGACCATTTAGAGTATACGTTATTACTACTGTTGAAAAATGACCAAGGAAATTAGAACGAAATGCGGAATCAAATGCCTTTCATTTTCTAGTCAATTATTTATTTTTGGGTCCCGAGACCCACTTCAAGATTGGTCATCATAGAACTGAAATGTATGTGCCTAACACCTAATAAAGACAGCTCCAAAAACAAGGCGTGTTATTGTCTGCAAGGCCACAAAAGAACCCCAGGTACCTTTATAACTGAAGGTCTCTCTCATGTTATCTAATCTTAAAGTCCACAAGTCCTCTATCAGGACAATGCGGTTTTTTCACAAAAGTAAAATGAAGTTATCCAGGATAACAGAAGATAGTGAGGCTTGACCAAGCCTTGTCAGAGCATCCTGACTTAATCGGTTTCACAAAAACCAAACCGGGATGAGAAGGAGCGACTAAATCAAGCCAGGTGTAAAAGTAGTCCTATTAAGTACATGCTCATAGCCGTCCTCAAAAGACCATGAGGTGGATCACAGATTAACTGATATTGAAATTAAAAAGTTATTAATCCTTACTTAAAAATAACATTAAAATTTCACCTCAGTGGATTGATTAAGTATTATAAATTTCATTTCACTTCACCTCAAGTGAGCAATAGCTATAGTAACAGAGGCTTAGGAAGAATTAATTCATTTAACATCAAAGCATTCTAAGTTAATACAACCACAAAGACTTTTTAGAGGCCATTTTCTATGGAGTTTATGTTCTTGGGAAAAATAGACCTTGTAGTGTTGTGTTAGCAGTTACAAATCCTAAAGGTGTAAGCTACATGACAGTACTCACTGTTTTGTTAATGTTAAGTTATTTTTATTCAGCTCTGGTTCATGTTAATGTGACAGTGAGGATCCTGTCACTATGCCTCAGATTGATCATGTGCCCTGGCCACTTGGCCACAGCAATATCCCTTTGGCTGACTGGTCAGCATGCATGACTTTCACCTGGGAGGGAGTGGGTTGATTACCCACCCAGGACCTCCTTTGTCCTGCCACATTAGCACCATGAGTTAAAAGGGTTGTTTCCCCCCTCTGAGTGGTGTCAGTAATGGCTAAATGATGTATTAACAAAGCCTCTTGGCTGCTGTCTGTAGCATTCAGTACTTTACTTTGTAAAGAGAAGAAACAGGTACATCCTAAAATGTTACAGAAAAGATTAGCAGACAGGATTGGATCAATTTAGTGTACGAGTACATTACCAATAGATCAAAGCAGCAGTAGTTGGTGAGGTAAAAGGTAGTATAGAAAAAAATCTTGTTGTACAGTTAACAGGTATTCAGTCGCTACGCATCTGCTAAAGATAATTCAGCTGCAGGAGTTAAATCTTTATTTTGCAACAAAAGAGAGAAACGTGAAGAAATTGGACCTGGAAAGCCAGAAACTGGAAATTGAAATGAATTATTTCAATGTAGAGTTAAATTTTAACTAACAGTATAATTAATGCATCTCTATGGTAACTGATGTGTTTCTGGTTTTGTGAAACTGAATCAAGGATATGTTCAGCCAGGATAACTGAAATCCTAGCTTAATCTCTTATTAGCTTTGTAAAACAGCCCTCAGGTGATTTGGAAAATGTTGTGTGAATTACAGATGTACAAGTTATTTCGGGATACAAATACAACCACTATGATTCAGTATGAGAATCTTTTCCCATCTGTGAAACATTGTGGTGGATATATCAAGGGTTTGGGATTGTTTAGCCTAATTTGGTTCAAAATGTCAGAATGTCAGCTCAATATCTGAAGAGCTTCAATAAAAGGTGAGATAAACAGCAAGAGAACTGGTAGCATACAAATTGCCTGACCATAGAAAATATTTAAGTGAAGAATTTGGTGGATGTTTTGAGATGGAAAGGTCTAAATCCTGAATTTAATCCTAAAAATGTCAAAGCAGCTAGTGGCTATGTTTTCAATTAATAAACGTACTGCAGCCTTCTGTATCATGTTCCATAAGTGTTCAGATTAATCATCCACTTTCGATTTGCATAATCAAGTTTACAATTTTTTTTTTGCAGCTGTTTATATCAGTTTCCCCTACTTGAGGTTTGTTGTCAGCATGAAAATGTGCTAAAAAGCCCTTTGATTAAGTGGTGTATCTTCAAGGCCAGAGCAAAAATAATCCCTGTGTTGATGCAATTCTGTTTAAATCCTGTAGGTGACACTATGGGACTCTTTACATAATCCCTTTAGAGAAACTGCTGCTTCAGAATAGTGTGGAATAGACACTACACTACACACATTGCAAGGTTGTGCAGTAAAATTAATAAATCACTGATGTTCAAAGTGGAAAATTACAGGGCAGGAAAAAGTTTGAGTAAACAGGAACAAATTCTTATCATTACCCATGTCTTTAAGGCACTGTGTAAAAAAGATGCAGAAAATGAATTCATTCACCCAAGATGTTTTTCTTGCTTTGTTGAATTACCATTTGTAATTTAAATGTCAGTGTTTTTATATAAGGATCCTAGACAAGAAAGTCCAAATTAGTTAAGTAAAATAAACAAACAAACAAAAAAGTTTCAAATTCATTCTAAAAAAAGTCATTTTTCTTCAAGAAGTCACTTATTTACCGTAAGAAAGCCAAGTAATTAAGTCTTAGTCTAAGTGTTACATGATCTACATGACGAATTACATCAACATTAACCACATGGGTTAGAAAGAGAAAGCATCATATGGAAAATCAAGAAGCTCTTCAAACAGGTCAAGGGCAAAGTTCTACTCCAAAAACATGTGAGAAAAGGTCAGATGAACCCAACATTTTCTCATTATTCATCAATGCAGGGTTTGGTGCAAACTCAACATTTATTTAGAATATTTATTTCTCATCACAACATCACTTCAAGACGATTGTTTGATTTCTTTGATAAAAAAACATCAAAGATGCCAAGGGGGTGCTAAATCAAGGCACTGCAATCATTTTTTAGGGGTTTGCTTTTTTAACCACCCTCTAAACCAGTAATAATGAAGTGTTAGAGTTCAGTGCAGGTATTGTGGGGACTACTTTGCAATACAAGCATGCAGATGCTTCTCTGAAACTGTGATCCTTGACTGTAAACAAAATGGTGCAGGCAATTAACATTAGAAAGTTAAGACCACAGTCAGGTTAAAAATAGATGCAGATAGTGCTGCAGTAAGCACTCTAACTTCTTAACTACCCTTTCTCTTTATTTCTTCTACCTCAGCACCTCCTACACAAGTTCACCTCACGGCTTCCTGTGCATCACCACAGTTTTCCATTGTGGCCCGTCAAACTTCTCTGAAAATTTTTGTCAGATGAGATTCTGCAAAATAGACTTGCTGAGATACTCCAGAGAGATTTACACAAGAAATGTCATTTGTATGTATTTGAAACATGCTCAAATAAAGAAAGAAAAAAGCAACTTGTTTGTTTCTGGTACACTTGGTTTATTCTATGTATTGCATTTTTAATGTGATTCAGTCAAACTGAGAAGGAAACAAATCAGTCAGATAGGAAATATACCAATCAGCCAGATCTTTGTGTTAACTCTATTCATTCAAGTGTGCCAAACTATGAATGTTTTAGTTTTAAAAGTTTTAGAACATCTTTACTGATATGACTGAAGAGGGCACTCTAAGCAAACCTGCAGTTTTCCTCAAGCAAGTATGGGCCAGTACCCTCTCTGAGAGGTTCATTGACTGCATCCTATAAGTGCTGTGTCCTGCACTTGACTCTCTTTGATGGTGATTGCTATTCCAGAGCTGCAGCTTTGCAGAGACTTGCTATTTTAGTGCATCCATACTTGTGATGATGATACCTCCTTTGTTTGCCCCAAATGATCATTTATTTGACTGCATATTTACAAATCAATGCATATTTGAATATCTGTAAAGTTTCTGGAAATTCTATGCAGGAGAGGAACATGTGCGTGGGTGGGTTTTGTTCAAAACGAGGGTTATGAGCATCACATAAATGTGGCAGTACAGTTTTGAACAACAAGATAATGATGCAAAAAGCTGCCCATGTGCCTTTAAGAGGCAAGATCACATTGTTATTCTGGGTTTGTCCACATGCCGACTGTGGAGGTGGACAGATAGTGGTTCTGGGGGTGGTGTGTGGAGGAAGGAAAAGGTGTGGGAGGGGCAAGTGTAGGAGTCTCCTTATATGAGTCTCCAGGGGCCAGTATGGATTAGAAAGAGACAGGGACAGAGACTGCGATGTGGATAAGATGTCCTTTAGATGCATCCCATGTTTTACAGCACATCCGAGGAGGCAGAGATTGATCTTGTGTTCCCCTTTCCTCCAGAATGGTGTTGCAGGCTGAACACTCAAGGCTAAGCTGCCCATTAACGAGCCAATAATTTGTGTCATTATGTGAAGACTGCAGCTGGTGCTGCTAATGCTCCGCTTCTCACATGTCAGCTCTGAAGACTGAAAGGAGTCTTACTGCTGCTCATTATAAGGACGGCCTCTCATCCCTGCTTCCATCCTTTGTCTTGGAAGCATGCGTGGCAAAAAAGGCTTGGCCTGGATAGCTTATTTATTTCCTCCCTTGCTCTCCTTTTTAAACATAGCATGCTCAATATAAAATCAGTGCATTAAGTGTTCTCAAGTATGCAGAGTGACGTGCCGCCATTCCCACTCTATGCTTTTGGCTGTGATTACAGCTAATTTGAATGATTGAAATGTTTCCATAGTGAAACCAGAGTGACTGAAGTGAAGGGCTCACACAGATGAAGGGGGAGGAGGCGAGAAAGGCTTGGCTCTACTCCAGGTGGAGGAGGTGAGTCATTCCCCACACAGATAGACAGTCTGCCAGGGAGCACGTATGTTTGCATGTGCATTGTTGTCACACGCACACAAACTATTTTATGCGGCCGATTTAAATTGTTGCAGAGAGAATAAAACAGTGCTTTGAACTACAGAGTGATAAAGAATGAATGCAGCTGTAGATGTAAATTTTTTTGTGTGTTATTGTGATTCTTTGTGTGTTTTTTTGCATGTGAACAGCAACTCTGTGGTCTTAAGGTCGTCTGACCTGACTTTGCAAAGCGGGTGACAGTTTCATATGGCTCAGCATAAAGAACAAGGCTTTCTCTTGCTGATCAAATGAGCTTGTGCATGTTCTACATCTCACTGTGAACTGGAACTGATGATCTCTTTATTCCCCACTATTCATCAATTGAGTGCACTTATGTTCGTGAAATTCGGGGCATATCTGGTTCATTTTTCTATAGGCTATGTTGCAGATGCAACCATGTGTGACTGTGTATTCAGGCCATCTGATTCTGCCGCTCAAGGTGGGCGTCGGATTCATGTGGCTTTAGCATCAAAACTAAATAAGGTCAACAAGAAATTTGAGTTGCAGGTTCATAAGCCGACTCTAGTTGGCCCTGCTTTTTTTTCCATGTACAATTTTTTCACCATTTTATCTCACCATGATAGCATCTTGAGGTTAACTGTTATTTTGTGAGTGTGTGGGCAACTTTTTTGATCTAGATTCTGTGCAAAAATACACAGACACTCCCAAAGGCAAACACCCACCCATAGTGATATTAGACATTAAATATGAGTTTCCCGTTGCTACATCTATTCTTGAGAAGTGTGCTTGCTTCTTATAGGATAGTGACAACACATATCTCACAAGATTTCTATGGTATTTGTGGATGACTCCAAGCAAGTTGCTGGTTACTTCTCTTCCAACAAGGGAGGGGTGCATACAAAGAGACTCTGTGTTCAAGACAAAGCAAACAAACAGGCACACAACTCAGCTGCCGTCTTCCACCCCCGCCTGCCATGCACCCCAGCCCACAAGTCTGTCTATTCCTAATAAATGTGCCAGACTATCTATCTATCTATCTATCTATCTATCTATCTATCTATCTATCTATCTATCTATCTATCTATCTATCTATCT
>JBBBVU010000015.1:21943039-21954157 GCA_037177055.1 Atherinosoma microstoma | reverse complement strand
TTTTATGTAAAGCACTTTGAATTGTCTTGAACCTGAAAATGTGCTATACAAATAAACTTGCCTTGCCTTGCCTTATGACATTTTATGGAAAGTGGATAAGGCAGTCAAAGAATTATTCTTGTCAAAGAAGCACAACAAAAAGTCTTCAGATTTCCACCTGTTGACGGCTTAATTCAGCATACATCTATCTACACTGTGAGCTGTCTCTGGCCAGTGAAAGACAGTATTATCTTTTTTTTTTTAAACTTGTCTTGTCTTGCATCATATCAAGCAGATTGATTATCTGGCTGCTGTGTTGTGCTGAGTAAATTTGCTTTGCCAAGCGGAGCTTTATGAGTATAAAAGCTCCTCTTGATTTCTGTTTTTATTTATTTGTTTGAATAATGGTTTGTTAATGCATTTACATAATATTGCTGGACCTGACCAGAGGGAAAAGAAAGGAAGAATAGAAAAAAAAGGAGACAAAGATACACCAGACAGACAACAATGCAATCCAACCACAGACTCTAGACAACCTGTTACACCTGTACAAAAACCCAACAAAGAGCATCCCACAGCCCCTGCAGGAGGACAAAGCTGACAACCATCAGGTGCACCAATGAGAGATGAACGAGCTGAAAACCATGTTTCTCAACTAGAACCAGAGTACCAGAAACACACAAAGAAAGCTAGCTGAAACATAAGTAGGACAACACAGTGACTGTGTCAGCATGCAGAATATACGGAGTTGAGACGGTTCAAAGCGTAGTGATCTTGCAAATGTTACCCCGCCTGCACAAAGGTCAGACACTAGCCACGAGGACCCCGAAACCCGGGCGAAAGGGCAGCCACCCTGGATATGGACCCCAGCCACCACATCACAAAGACAACCATGCATCCATCCAGGAGGTGGCAGAAGGAGATGCCAGCCAGAGCCCCACACAACCACAGTGCACAGGCCCCAGCAGCCAAGATCGGCAGAACGCCGCCAAGCACCGGCCACCCAGGGCGGGCAGAACACAGGCCCCAGGGCTCCAAGAGCCCAAAGTGGGGAAGTCTCCAAGTGGGGAAATAACTCAATGTGAATCCTCGTTTCATTGTCTCTTAGCAGATGAGGTGGAGAGGGTTGATGTTTGACAGTCTTATCTTGACTCCTGTCTCTTGCTCTGTCCTTTCTTTTCCTCTTTCTTCGATAATGTCGTTTTGCATGTCTTTGCTGAATCGGCCACAGTCTGCTTTATAACTGCTTGCTAGCATGTGAAGTGGTGCATAAAGCAAAACTCAGCTACAATGTTGAAAGTTGTATGGTGTGCTTTCTGAGCCTCAGGACGCTGCTGGGCAGCTAAAGCTCCAGAAATGAAAATAATAGATGTCACTGTAACATTAAATGAGTCCGGAACGTATAGCTTTAAGGTCGGAAAGTTAGTCCATCCATCCATCCATCCATCCATCCATCCATCCATCCCCACTTATTCCAAGGCAGGGTAATGGGGACTGGACCTCACCATCCAGCATCTACATAGCAAGAGGCAGGGTACACCTTGGACAGCCACTTTGGGAATCCTCTCAGCCTTTTTTTCCTTTTTCTTTTTGAATATACGTTTTCACATATATACATTAACAGTGATGATGATGTAGTTGATGGTGGCGATGATGACGATGATGTTGATAATGATGGTGCTTGTGATGCTGATGACAAGCGACTTGTTGCATCATATACATTTCACTGCACTGTATGAATTTGCCTGTTCTTTTTCTTTTGTTCATGTACAGGAGAATGGGTTACCTTTTGTATGAAATGGGCCATATAGATAAATTTTTCTTGCCTTGCCCTTGTTTTGTGTGTGTAAAAAGCTCTAAAGGATCCAGACAAATCCTATAAAATTCTATAAGATCTCCACCATTTGATAAGTGTACAGTCAATAAGGATGAGAGCTCAATGTGCAGTATTTTATAATGCAAAGGACACAGGCAAACATAAGTAGCTAAGATCTACTGCCAACACACTGTTGACCCTGTTTACATTAAAAATGTATCATTTAAACACATCCCACTATCACTCATTGAAGTTAATTCTGATTTATTGCAATATTATCTAAAAATTCTGTTTGATCTGTAATAAATAAAGCTCGGCTCCTCTGAAAAGCAGATGAGTTCTCCTGAAAACACTTCTAAAACACTAAGGGGGAGCTCTAAGAAACAGTCCACTTTCAGGTTATGTTTTAACTTATTTCCATAATGTTCCTGATATTTCCTAAATCAAACAATTTATTAATTAATAAAGATTCTGAGGCAAAGATTAATTGATTAATAAAATAACGCATTGATTTGTCAGCATTGCATGTAAGTCATTTATTGTATTTCTTTACTTACTATTTGAGGCAATTTTGCATTGATTCCCTTCTTTGGTCATGATGGGTGGTGTCGCTGTACTTTAATTATTGGATTTACGTAGCCATCCATATCGCTCATTTGTGGTGTGTCACAAATGAGCGTCAGTTGCGTCAGTTGCAAGTTTGTCATTGTGGAAAACTAATAAAAACAGTTTTACAGCCCAGGCTGCCGTTGCTGCTAAATAAACAGTCCTGACTTTAGTCCCATTTAATACTTTAACATTTTATGATTTTGATGAGGATGCCAGTGTGTTTCTGAACTAAGAAACAGGTGAATCATTCATTGCTGAGACTGACTCACTAAAGGAGCTGTTGTTTCAGCACCGTGGACGGACACATTTTGTATGTTGTGTGCTGTTAGTGAGTGGAGACCACTTATTTGCTTGCTTTTTGTGGTTGTAAAAACTTTCCAACCCTTATTTGAATTTCACGTTTTGTTGCAATCCAAAGGTAAAGAAAAGTAAATATCAGGAAAATGATGGGATAATGACAGCAAAGCAACAGAGAAGGACAGTAATAAACAGAGATGGTTTTAAACTGTAGACATCTGCTTTATTTGACTGTGTGGTTTATTATAGTTAGTTAATTATTATTCAGCTGCTTTATTCAAGTAAGTTGTTGATGGCATGTGAAAATGTTAGACTACATGAGTATTTGCTCTGTTGCTTGTTTTTGTTTTTTCTCAGATTAAACTATTGTAATTCATGATTTTTATGATGTAATTTTCCTTATGAGATGTTTCTGGTTGTATTAGCTGCATGCAGCAGTATGAATGTATTTTGCAGTGCTGTCATGCACTAATATGTGTGCATGTGCACATGACTTGGGAAATCATGGTACACGCCCAAAAATAAAGGTCTCCCAAAAGCCCCTGTGTAATTCAGACCCTGGTGGGGGCCATTTGAATGGCTTGATGACCACTACTTCTTCCTCAGAAGTGAGATTGATGCCTTTTCCCCCTCAAAAGTTGTACTAGTGTAAAACTGGTGTTTAAATTTAGAAAATAGGGTTTGTTTGAACCAGTGTGAGATCATGGGGTCCTCCCCATCTCAGGTCCTTACTATCTCAGGTCCTTGTTTTGAGGAGAGTATAGCTTGGCTTGCCAATCACAAATGCTACTTGCTTCTTCAAAGTGAGCATGCTCCAACCAGTGCTTACTGCAGCTAATATACTGACTGCTCATAAGTGCTACCACTTTGAGGGAAAAAAGATAAAAAACAATCTACTGAGCTCCATCAACCATCATAGGAACATTACCAAGCAGGCTTTTCAGCATTAGCCAATGTTTACCACCGTACATGACCAAATTAGCCTTTGACAGCAAAAAACACCTTGCTTGCTTCATACAAGTGAATTTAAGTTATTAACTGTAAGAGGAAAAAGTCATGATTTGTTCTTTTAGGCTACATAGTCTCACTTAAGTCCACATTATGTCAACTGCAGTATGTTTGGTGATTTTATTTTTCTTCAGCTTTTCTCAGGTTGTCTGGCAGTTGTATAGTCTCATAGACCAGAATGCATTCAGTATTCTGCTGTGTTATGTTGCTGATGATTCACTGCTGTTATAACACCCTCAGCATATCTCTCTGACACCCAGAGAGACCCGCCATGCATTTGTTTGTGTGCACATTTTACCGTTGTAATACCATGTGTGTATTGAAATCCAGAGGTTCTGGTCTAACGTTAGCATAGGCTATAGCCAGAAAATGTCATGTGGGAATAAGGATTGAAACGACTGTTTTTGTAAGGAGACTAATACTAGAGTCTATGGCAACAGTGAAGCAGATGCTAGAAAGGTTTTAGGCCATAAAGCTGCCACTATGCACAGTATCACTTCCAAAGCAGTTACTTAGGAAGCTTTTGAAACGCAAGATCAAAGAACTTTACCTCGCTGATTAGAATGCAGGGCAGCTCAACTTTCTGATGCTGCTGCACCAGCATAAGAGGATTAGTGATCAGACTTGTTAAACTACACAACAAAACCACAATAACTAGGGATCAGGATGTGGAAACCAAGTTTGAAGTATGGAGAGAGGCATCCATGTATGAAACAAATAGATAGGGAAAGCTTGAAAGGATTCCTCACACTTACTTCAAGTTGTTGAAGGTTTTGAGGTCTGCAGTCTGTTTCACATTTGCAGTTTGAATATTTTGATGTGGAATTAAGGAATTAAATTGAATTTCATGGATTTATTCTAAACTTAAACACCTCTATACATTTTTGTTTCCTCATCCACTCATCAGATCCAATTTCAACATAAATTTCCCTCATCATCATTGGTCAGTGACCTTGCCCTTTGGGGTCAGCTGCTTCCACCAGCCGGCACCCCATTTTCCACCACCCTGCGCTCTGGGCAAAGGCCTCTGGTGATGGTCAAGAACCATTGATCAACCAGAGGTGAGAGTTCACACGGGGGCAGCATTTCCAGGGGTCAGGGGTCAAATCTGAGCAGGTCAAGTGAAATTGAATGTGCCCGCCTTGTCACCAGGAGCCATGAAGGTCAACTGGGCCCAGTTCATTCTACGACCCTGGCTGGTTGATAGCTCCTCATGTCTATCAATTGAACTCTGATTCATAATTAAAGTTTTTAATTTTAAGTTTGTGGATATTATTTCCTTGAAGACAAAGGAGCGGCCATCCAGATGCACAGGACATTCCCCAGGATTGATTTTGGATGGAAATCATCTCAATTTGCAGGCAGGAGCCTAGCTAGGAATTGGCCCTTATCAATAGTGAACAATGGTTGCTTATTGGGTGTTGTTTGAGAGCATTCTCTGTCCAGCTAAACTGCACAGCTCATCAGCTGGGTCAGAAGGCCAATTGGAGATTTTTGCATGGATAGATTTTCATCAAATACTTTGGATTTCCAACTAATCTGAGGGCAGAAAGAAATTATCCTTATACAGCAATTTTCTTTTGTCACATTATTGGGTAGAACACATATTATATTGAGAAATCTGATCCCAGATGGCTTAATGTTAGTTTAGCTCAGCTCAGATGAGCTTTTTATGGCTCTACATTTTGGGATCTATTCTCTAGACTGCCACAAGCATGCAGCCACAGACAGTCACGCACATTAGTAACGGATGCTGACATAAAGATGTTAGCTTTGGTACAGATCAGGAAAGACAAGACAGACCATAAGCATAGGATGGAAATGTGGAAGGGTATATTTGTGAATTTTTAAAGAAAGAAAAAAAAAGCCATATGCAGATTACTGGAAAAACAATTTAAAGATTTATACCAATGTTTGCACACAGATATCCAAGAAGAACATATATCATTTGTTAATAGAAAAGAAAGCTTTCAGTGTCTATATTTACATTAAAAAGAGAAAGAAAAAAGCAATATCACACATTGTACTTATATTAAAAAATTTCAGTCACACATTTTGCAGCGGACATTTCTCAAGATTTTTTCCCCCAGTATTCTTTCTTTCAAATCTTTGTTCATTTATACTCCTGGCCCCCCTCTTTCCTCTTTCTCCCGCTCTGCCTGTCACTGCGAGGTGTGTGTAGGCAGCATTGTGATAGGAATAGATGTTCCCCCTAAGCGAGACCTGCAAGAGCCATTTGAAAAAATCAGCTTAATGGAGAACAGTAGGTAAGGAGTGGGCAGCTTGTACTTTTTTTCTCTCAGTCTTTTTCTTCTGTTTTTTTCTCTGCTGCTCCCACTGTCTGTCATTTGCTGGAGATCTGTGTCTTTTGTGCTCTGCCCTCCCTTTCTCTGTTTAGTTTCCCTCTCTGTGCCCTCATTTTCACCTCAGTCTTCGACTCGAGGTTGTCTTCCTCCACTCCAAATGTTTCTCTCTCAGGTGGCTCATCTCCCCTATCTTCCCTCTACCTCATCCTCACCTGCCACACTCCCAGCCTGCCCTCTCTCTGTCTATATCTGTGTCTATCTCGCGCACTCTCCACCCCCTCTCTTTGCTCTGTTTTTCTTTCACTTTTCTTTCTTTTATCCGGGCGCACATTCCTCTCCTCCCACACTCGAAATTCTCACTAAATGATTCCAAGTGTCTGGGCCCCGTGCCTCCCTGAGCTGGCAGCACAGCCACCACATACACAAGTACAGTTACACCCACAAAAAGATGTACGTAAGCACAAACTAGTCTCATTCACGGAGGCTGCAGAAAGGGGCTAACAATGTAAACAAAAGACAAACATATGGGAGATCTTTTTGTTGAATTCTGTGTTGAGAAGCCCAGTTATTCATTTATCAGTTCTTCTATCCACCCAACACAGATTAAATTTTTTTGTTCTGATATTTCACACCATACAATCATTCCAAGCAGGTTTTGAGTCTGCAGTTTATAAGTGGCTGCAAGGGTTGTGGTTTTTATAAAAGGACATAGCTGCTACAGCATGCACATTCAAGTGTTTTATTGATGTCCAATGTTGAGTCACACAGCTATTTACCAGAAAAGGAACCAAAAATGACAAACTAAATAGCAACAGTGGTTATATTATACATCTGCTGACTTTCTCACCTTCACCCAGCTGGTCAATCAAGCTGTGAAATGGCTGTGAAAGTCAGATTACTGGTTTCAGAAGGTTACAGAAACTGATGACAGCCAATGTCAGAAAACTATGAGGGGAGGGGGTTTCCAAAACTGCTCAAACTTTCTATAAAAAGTCCTGTCAGTGTCGTGGTATCCCACTGCAGCATTAAGAGAATGCAGTCGTGTGCGACTGCGATCCTGTAATATGCAGTGAGCTTTAAACTAAATCATCCACTTAACATGCTCACACTATTTAGATTGACTATTTCACATGTTCTCCATCTTAATTTGTGTCTTGCGTGCTAACATCAGGTAGAACAAAAGGCAAGAAACTTGTGTTGACTGGTCTGAACATTAGTAGTGTAGAATGTATTTGGTCATTAATTAGATAAGTAAAAAGTGAGACAATAAACAAAGATTTTAGACCGAATATAATTAAATTAAAAGAAAAATATATTTATTAACCCAACAAATTGATTCATTTAAATAAAGTAATATATAAATTTAATTTCATATGCTTCATTTGCTTTTTTTTAGACAAAAGAGAGAAAATATATTGCTCTGGGAAGAGTGTGGAGGATGAGTTCAGTAGTTTCACAAGCAAAAGAAAGAAACTGCTCCATATTCTGTTAGTGTGGCAGCAGATTTCTTTGTATCATTTGCCAGACATGAGTTCCGTATGTTCAGTACCTACCCTATCTTCAAATCTATATGCACTTGTAGCATATCACAATGGTTGAAGACCTTCAGGCAGTCAATACAGGCAAGCGTACTGTACTTTGTTAATGTACCATGGCAAGTCGAATTTCAATGGATATGTATTTTATTATTTTTCTAACAGTATTCTTCCAACTGTTACACTGTATTTTGGTCACAAATATATATTTTTTCTACTCCTTACATGTTCAAAACAGGTTAATGCATAGATTAAGAATTATCAATAACTTTTTGTTTTCATCAGTGAGCACTTTCCCTGATATCAAAACTAATATCGGCCTGTATGGATGGCACAATAACATTTAAAAACTGCAATTCATCACGACAGATAAGACGGAAACTCAAATGCCAGCCAGCATTTGAAATAAATGGGAAATCTGGGTATTTTCTTGATCAGGAACTTTGGTAAGGTTTTAAACCCCAACTTCTGCATTTTATGTTATTCCCAGACAGCTCAGTAAGTATTTTTTTTATTATTAACCCATACAAAAGAAAGTTGAGTGAACTATTTAAATTCAGACAAGAATTTGTTGTTCTTTATATAAAAAATGAAAAAGCAAACCTTAGGGCAGTCATGTTTATTTTACCACTTCTTACATCGACCAAAGGTTGAAAAATGATTTGATTCCATCATAAAGACTTGCCATTGTGATGTTCCTCACAATCATGATCAGCAACATATGGGAAAATGAACCACACATACTGTGGACAGGAACATTCAGTACAGCAAGTTCTCTTATGGTATGACTGTTTAAAGTTTGTGGGGAGATATGAGCAATTCTTTGCAAATCAAATAATGTGAAACCCAGAAAGTTTTGCACTAAAATGCATGATGGTGGTGTCTTTCAAAGGACTTTATTTTGCTTTAATATTAAAAATATCTTTCACTTTCAGTTGAGTAATTAATCTAAACCAGTGCTGATGATTTCATCAGTATATGTGCTTCTCGTGAAATTGTTTTTACTTTAGCAAAGTCTTGCTTTCGTAGATGAGTGCGGAATAACTGTTAGGATTAGGGAAGACAGGCTGGACCCAAGAAAGAGCAGACAGCAGGCAGGTAAAGATAAAATTATGTTTTTTTGGTGAAGTGAAAATCCTGAGAAGTCATAGAAATCTGAAAAAGGCTAGTAAGCTACTGGCACATCAGCTGTACCAATCTTTAACGTACCGTCATAGCCAACAAATTCAAACAGACACATTATTTCGGATGTTCTAGAAATTAACAATGTATTCAAAGTATTCTATATGTCTCCTTATTCATCTGACCAGTGATTTTGATCATTTTTTAAGTAACTTGGACATCCCACTGATTGATCAGTCAGTTCTAAAAGACCTGGATGAACCAGTCACTAGTGCTGAATTTAACACAGCTGCATCATCCCTGCAGAGTGTCAATGCCCTGACCCGGATGACTGTCCTTCTGAATTGTTTTAAGAAGTTCTGGCACAAACTGGCCTCTTTACTACTAGAATCATTAGAATCTGTTTGTCTTCCGCAAATTCTCAACCAAGCCTGTATTTCCCTCTGTCTGAATAAAGGCAAAGATCTGTTAACCTGCCCCTCCTATCACCCAATTAGCCTGTTGAATGTTAAATTCAAATTGCTATCCAAATTACTGGTCCTGCATTTAGAACATGTCCTTCCTTCTATCATTTCCCCAGATCTGACTGGGTTAATTCGAGATAAGCACTCGTTCTCTAACCTTAGATGTCTGTTCAGTACACTCTATACCCTCCTCTATCATCGAAGAGGTGATTACGTTGTAATTTCTCTAGATGCCGAGAATAGGCCTTGGATAGGGTTGAGTGGAATTACTTGTTCTCTGTTTTAGAGAAATTAGATTTTGGGAACCACTTTGTTTCATGGAGTCGGGGCAAACGACACTTACAATATTTTCCACTGTTACCGTTCCACCAGGCAGGGCTGTCCTTTGAGCCCATTATTATTTGCAATTGCTATGGAACCTCTTGGGATAGCTCTCTGATCCAACCCTCTCATCACAGGCATGTCCATAAACAGTGTAGACCTGTAGGTTTCCTTGATGACGATGACCTTCTTTTATATAGCTCTGACATGCCTGTTTCACTTCCTGCTGCTTTTGCCATTTTTCAAACATTTGGCCAAATTTCTGGATACAAAATGAATCTGAATAAAAGTGAGATATTTCCTGTAAACCAAGCTGCCATGATCTATCCTTTACACACCTTGCCTTTCAAAGTTTCCCAGGACAGTTTTACCTATCTGGGGGTCCAAGTTACACATAAATTTGCAGAACTTTATAAAGCCAATTTTGCTCCCCTTTTGATTCGATTCACAGAAGATTTTGAGAGATGGTCCCTGTTCAGCTTATCTGCAATAGCTCGTGTTAACTGGGTTAAAATGTTTGTACTCTCCCGTCACTCCTATTTGTTCCAATCCATCCCACTTTTCCTCCCTTGCTCCTTTTTTAATAAACTGGATAGACAGGTTTTGGAATTCATTTGGAATAAACGGTTACATAGTTTGCATAAACAAATTCTGCAAAACCCAAGCTCCTTGGAGGGCTCATAGGACCAAATTTTGGCCTCCAATATCAGGATTATTAAATACTGGTTTAAGTAGCCTTTGGCCCTCCCTAGTATGGCTGGCTATGGGAGCAAATCCTACCAATTCAGTGACTGTTACGGCTTTGGTGAACCCCCCTATCCATTCCTCCACTGCTCCTTACATTAGCATTGTGATTAATAAAACTTCACTTAAGATCTGGGTCCAGTTTAAATGTTCTTTTTGCCTACAGTCCTTTTTTACTTCCGCACCACTAGCTGCCAAACATGCTTTATAATCCCTGGTAGATATCATCTTTTGAAGGTGAGTGACTTACGGCATTAAGAACTTTAGGGACTTGTATATTGACAACATGTTTCTTTCCTTTCAGCAACTAACAGACACTTCTTTAGATACTGACAAGTTGTAAATTTTGCTCGCAATACATTTTCTTCATTTCCTAATTTGTCTACCGACACAATTTTAGATCGTACCTTGACACCACCTCCAAATCTCAAAGGCACTATTGCACACAATCAAATTAATTGCATATGCCCACAACCCTTAAATCACATTGGGAGGAAGACTTAGGCATGCCCATTTCAGAGGCGACCTGGACAGAAATTTTTAAACAAATACATCAGTCCTCCATTTGTGCCAGACATCTGATCCAATGTGGTACACCATATTTGACTGGCCAGGATATAAGGTTGGATATCTGCATCCATAGGTGTCAACAGACCTGCAAACCTCATCCATGTGCTCTGGCTCTACCCATCCCTTCAAAGTTATTGGTCGAAAATTTTAAATACCTTTTTAATACCCTGTCAGAGGTACTTGATGTGAAAATTCACCCTAATGCTCTGACTGCTGTGTTTGGTGTTTGCCCACCATATTGCCTTCTCTCAGCACACCCAAAAAAGATGTCATAGCATTGGCCACTTTGTTGGCTAGAGGACTGATTATCTTAAATTGGAGATCGCTAAGATCCCTGTGTTACATCC
>JBBBVU010000015.1:21928536-21939762 GCA_037177055.1 Atherinosoma microstoma | reverse complement strand
TTTCATAAGTAGGTGGAAGTGATTTCAAGTCCAAATTTTTTGTTCCCAACACGAATCCCAGTTATTTAAGATTGAGTCTCAGTCCGATTGCATTTCCTCTGCACACAGTTGCAAACTACACACTTTAAGTATGTTAAAACCATAGGTTTTTTTTTACATAAACTAAATAACAATGAAAGATTACATATAAATTAAACAATCCTGCAATGTGAAAAAAGAAAAAAATTATATTATTTTCAAAGAAAACAAAAACTGTGATCACCTATACTTGAAAAGTAAATTTATCATTATGTCAGGAGGATTGTTTTCTTTAAGTTCCTTATATGTATTATCAATGAGTATTTAGGCAGCTTTTTTAATGTGTCTTTCCATGTTGATATGCTAATTAGCCATGTGCTAATCACCAAACACTGAACACTACAGTACAGTATCTAACCTCAATACTGATCATTCAAAACAAGGCTTAATATGGAACATTATGGAATGCAAATAGGTGGAAAAACAGCAGCACAGACAATGATGTGTTCGTTTTCTCCTGGAAACATGTAAGCATAGTGATCCAACAAATCAGGAAAGGACATCAAGCTGGTCAAGAGGCAAATTGCATTAAAAAAAAAAGATTAAAAAAATAAAGGTCACTTGTAACTGAACAATAAGTCAATCCTAGTAAAACTCTACTTTTAAACTCCTCCCTCCAGCAGAAATAATCAAGTGTAAATCCTGCCACTAAAAGAATTCCAGTTTGCACATTTATGACATGCAATATCTCTAAAATGTTCTTAATTTCTAGATAACTCACATTTGCCTGGGTTACAGTTAAAACATTTGACCCTTTATGTCTTATTACCACCCAGCAGAAAGTGGCAGCATAGGAATACACTGCTGCCTAAAAAATCTACAACCATAGGTCATGACACTATGCTTTTGGCTAGTGGACAAAAGTACCCATAACACATAATTTGGCGCGATGAACCTGAACTGTTCTTTAGTCTTTCCACCTTAAGTGATTTTAAGACAAAGACAAAATTAAAAACAAAATATTCCTTAAGCAAAATGTTGCCGTGACAAGTGGCAACAAAAATGAATGTTTAAATTAAATGAATTGTAATTCTTCATAATTTTCATAAATCTGCGACAATTTTATTTCCTTAACAGACATTATTGTAAATTCAAACAAGTCAAGCAAACCATGTTATTGTTGTTGGTGAAAATAATTTCTGAAAAAAGTAAATTTACCATTTCATTGAAAATAAGCTCATTTTGGAATTTGATAGCAGCAAAACATCTCAAACATATTGGAACAGAACCAACAAAAAGTCTGGAAATGGAACTGGCAAAAATCAAAAACAACTGAAGGAGCATTTCTACCCAATTTCTAATTAGGTTAACTGACAACAGGTCAGTAAAGCGACCGGGTTTCAAAATGAGTAATTGTTAGAGAGGCAGAACTTCTCAGAAGTGAAGACGTTCAGAAGCTCACCAATCTGCAACAATCTGTGTCTAAAAATGAGGAACAAATTCCGAAAATTGTTCCTCGATGTAAAATTGCTGATTTTGAAGATCCCACCAATATGCATGGTATAATTGTCGCGGTTACAGTTCTCAGATCCTCCCGAGCAACAGACAACATGTAGGCGTCATAAGTTTTATTTACAATAGGCCAAGAATGTGATCAGTAAATTGAAGATTTTTTAGAATCTCTCAATTTACCTTATATATCACAAGAACAAAATGAAACATTAATAGCACTTATAACTGAGATAGAGCTAAATAAGGCCATTTCCACCCTGAAATCAAACAAATCACCGGGCCCGGATGGTTACTCTTCAGAGTGGTATAAGGCATTTAAAGCCAGAGATAGCAAGTAATGAAGTACAAATACTCCGTTACTGTACTTAAATAGATTTTTCAGGTACTTTGTACTTTTATAAGTATTTATTTCTCTGACGACTTTTTACTTTTACTCAGTTACATTTTCAACATAAATATCAGTACTTTCTACTCCTTACCTTTCCCAAAAAGCCTTGTTACTTTATAGCCTAAGCTTATATTTTTTTTTTGGCGCCGCAACACCAATGCGCGTGAACTGTTTTGGGTTTTTCATTGAGCTTCACTGAATGCACGGTGTGCAACTTTTTCTTTTTTTCCATTTTTCATTTATTTGGCAGGGAGATTGCACCATGTTTATTGTACCAGAAACTAGCTAGAGAAGCCTATTTTCATCTGTAGTTCCTGAATGTGCCACTCACAATAACACACCTGTACAGTGGTAAATGGACTGTACTTGTATAGCACTTTTCTAGTCATGTGATCACTCAAAGCGCTTTGACACTACACGTTCATTCACACAACACATTCATACAGCACCTATATTTATACATACACATGATAGGCACATTGGGAGGCAACATGTCTTGCCCAAGGACACTTTGACATATAGTTAGGGGAATCGAACCGCCGACCTCCTGTGTACTAGACAACAGCTCTATCCACCTGAGCTACAGCCGCCGCCAATGTTAGACCAATGTTAAACCATTTTTACCTGATGTGTTGATAAAAGAAAAGGCGCTATTAAAAAGGTTGATTAAGAGCTGGGCCTATGATTTGTGACACAATAGTTTAGAAGCTAATCCTCTTTACAACTTTACAACTTCCGAAAGAGCAAGGAGGAATGTCTCTACCTAATTTTAAAGATTATTTTTATGCAGCCCAGATTACACCCCTAATTAATTTGTGTAACCTATCCTTTCAAGCTGGATGGAAAGGTATTTAAAGCAATACTACCTTACAAACATCTGGGAGGATTCATAGATAAGGTACAGAACCCATGGATCAAAGTGCAGTTAAAAATCTGGAATATGATGAGGGATGAGTACAAATTAAATAATAAACTTCAGATAATCCAACGGTGTGCCTACGATCCAGAGTTTAAGCCTAAATCAATAGATAAGGTATTTAAATAATGGATTTTGAAAGGAATAACAACATACTACTCTCTTACCAAAAAGGGACGATTTAAAAGCTTTGAGAAGTTGGAAGAACACTATGACCTGGACAGAACTGAATTTTTTAGGTTCATCCAGGTACGTAATAGTTTTTGAACATATCAGAAAGGAAACAGACCTTAAAAAAAATTTATTGATGCTTACCAAAGCAATTATTGATGCTTACCAAAGCAAACCAAATAAGGGTGTCATCTCCAGAATATATAAAGGCCTATTGTCTAAAAAGTCCTTTAGCACAGATTATGTTAGGAGAGTATGGGAGAAAGAATGTAACCTATTAATACCTGAAGAGGACTGGCTCAAAATTTGCCAATCCCCGTGGAAATGCACCAGCTCTCATGCATGGCGAGAGTTTGGGTGGAAGTGTATGGTCCACATGCTACATGCTGGAAGCAATGCGGATACCGGGAAGCCAACCACTGGCATATCTTTTGGGAGTGCCCAATGGTTAAATCCTTCTGGACAGAGCTTCATAGAATATTAAGCGGTCTATTTAACACTAATCTACCTATGCAGTTTCCCACCTTATTTTTGGGAAATTTAGATTTACAGGTCAGGACAGCTGATGAATATTTATTTGATATTTAGAAAACCGCTGGTTAAAAAAGCATTTACAAGACATTGGTTGCTCCCCGACCCACCCACGATACATGAATGGATAGGTATCATAAATAACATTTACCTTATGGAAAGAATTACCTTCTCTCTTCGCCTTCAGAAAAATACATTTATTAAATGGTTGGCCAAGTGGGCTAAATATGCTGGTCTTGAACAGACAGGAGTATTGAATGGGTGACCTTGTAATGCTGTTACTATATTTTACTATTGAATGTTTTATTGGACCTAAAGATTGGTCAGTGTCACGCATGCTTTAGTTCAAAACTCCCTTGTAAACATTTCTTTATCAGCCCTTTTATATAGGTCTATCTTTTCCAGTTTGTTCAAAGTTTTCAAATGTATTATCGGTTTTCTTCTTATACAAAAAATTAATAAAGTAATTGTGAGTGGGGGAAGTAAATAATATTTTGTCTGAAAGTAAGCAATATATTGTTATGCTGTCACAAAATAAAAATTAAAAATGTAAAAAAAAAAGAAAAAGAAATAGATAAACAAACAAAGAAGTTCATATATTTTTTATAGTAACATTCCTCAACATGTGTACGTTTAAAAATGTGACAAATGTACCAGGTGTTGTTCCTGTGAAGAAAGGATTAACGCTGTGACTTTTCCCATAGGTTTCTCATGTCAGTACATTGTTTGAGCTTTCAGACAGCAAGAGAAAGATGGAAAAGGAGTGAGAAATCTGTTGCATTTCACTTTCTGCTTGCTATCTGCACTGCTCTCTATCACAGAAAATAAAAATAACAAAAATAAGGTGAGCTTTCCAACCGTAATGCGTAATCTCAGATTATTTTTTTCTGATAAAAGTCAGTTTAATAGAAATTGTGGGCACATTTCAATAAAGTAAGTACATGATTTAATAAACTGAGCCATATTAGCAAATACAAGTCCTGCTTAAAGTAATTGTGAAAAGAGCTCCAGAGCACCAAAAGAAACAGCCAGAAATGTGGGCAAATAGAAACTACTTGAGAGATGAAAGACCCCAAAAAAAATCCACACTGGAGAAGACTTTGGTCTTTGAAATGTACTTAACTTCACAGACGTGCACATCTCCAGGGAGTGGGTCGAGGTGTGACAGAGCCAGACATTAAACAGAAGCTAGGCCAGGTTAGAGGGGTTAGGCGTGGGAGACAGGAGAGAGCCTTTGGGATAGAGCCCTGTGTAGGCACCAACTTAACCTGCCCCCTCCCCCTCATCTCTAGTCCTATCTGCTCACCCACACACTCTCCTCCATCCCCACTCCCCCTCTCTGCTCTCCTCTATTTTCTCTTCATTGTATTCATCACCCTCTGCCCACACTGCAAACTCCACGCAGAGACAGAGAATAAGAGCTTGGCTTGTGTTTTGCTACAAAGTGACATATAAGAATGTGCTGCAGCACTCCCCCTGATTACTGCCGCTTTCATTCCACACCAAGGACAATTTGAAGTGGTCTGTACTCTTCTAAACAACATCAGCAGACATATACACAGACAGCCAAAGCTCAGCTCGGAGGTAATCAGTCCCAGGCCAGTGTTTAGTAAATGCACACAGTCAGAAGTGAGAGGAGGCAGCTCTGTCAAAGAGCTCTGATAAAACTCCTCAGAAAGGCACTTTGAAATGTGGGAGTGGCAGGATAGCCGGGAATTTTGTGTTAACTTGTTAGTCCAGAGCAGGATTTGTTAGGATCGACTTTTTCTGAATTTCAAACACTAATGTAGGTTTTTATTATTCCATCCTTCCATTTTCTAAATCTGCCTCATCCAATTCAGGGAGCTAGACCCTATGCTATGTGCCATCAGGTGGGAGGCAAGGTACATTCGGGACAGCTCACCAGTCCATCAGAGGGCCTAATTCAAAGATTACTGAATCTAAAATTAAGATGGTGTCAAAAATATACTTTTAACTACAACAATAGGCAAGTAATAGACCACCATGGGACATTTAAAGCATTTATGCTACAAGCTATGTTTAAACTGCACTAAATGCTAAGCCACAATATTATTGTCATTAATTTTGTTCTTTGTTCTTTCTTAGCAGGTATCCCTGGCTTAGAGTGCTTGTTTACCCCTCTTTCCTGCCCTCTCCATTCCCAACCAGATAAGGCAGATGCCCTTCCTGAGTCTGGTTCTGCTGGAGGTTTTCCTTCCTGTCAAAAAGACATTTTTCCTTTCCACTGTCACCTGCCGCCCCGTGGATACTGAGGATGTGGGACAGAATCAAAGAGAAGATTTGATGCAATCCATTGGTTTTCATAGCTAGGCAATCTTTTTTTATTTATTATTGACTTATACTAGTATTTGAAAACAGTCATAAACTGGACTAATGGGGATCATGTAATGGATTTGTTTGAACTGAATTGGACTGTCTGTAAAAGTGCCTTGAGATGACTGTGAATTTGAACCATGCGGATAAAGCTGAATTGGACTGAATTTAATTAGTTTAGCATTAAAGCCAGGGGAAAAAGTTGTTCAGGAGGTAAATTCAGGGTTGTTTGTTTTTTTGTTTTTTCTTTCTTTTGTGTATATGACCTGTGGTTATATATGAACATAAGCACATAGAGGAACATAGTGTCTCAGCATTTCATCATATTGTAACAAAGTGACCGTTGCATCATATTTATAAGGTCTACATTTTGAGCTCAGTGGATGGTGTTATGTACATATCTGCCATGTGAAAGAGCCAAGATCAAGTCCTGTCTTGATACGTGTCAAATAACTTTACTTAGAAATTCATATAAACCAACTATTTCCTTTAGCTTTCATTTCTTGTTTTTACCCATTACGAACTGTTCTCCGAAAAGGAGCAAAAGACAGCTTTCAAAGAAAGGGTACTGAATAGTATTAATAGTTTCTGTCCCTGTATCAGGCTTTCACACTCTGAAAGGTACCATTTTTGTTGAGTCTTTTTTTTCTTTTTTAACTAAACTCCAGGCACCAGTTTAAAGCTGCTCTAATGTGAAGGTCATGCAGAAAATGCTTGCACCGTAAGTTAAAGGCCTGTGGTTGATGTGGTCAGCAGTTACTCCACCTCCTCCAAACCAAACACAAAGGGCAGCGAGCGCTCTTCACCAAAGGGGACAGTACCTCTCTTCTCTTTCTGCTCTGCTGCTTTTACAACACGACCGTCAACCTCAAAAAGCTTTGTTCAGGTTTACGCTCCTCTTTCTGTTTTCACTCTTTATCTTTTCTGCTTAAGACTGTTCATTCATGTGCACTCACTGGTCAGTGATTAATAAAGTCTTTGCTCTATCTGCATTTCCTCCAGGTATGTGTCAGCAAAGTTTGTACACTGCAGATTAACATATATGTCAGAAAGATAAAGGAAAGCAGAGCAGCAGAAAAGGTCAACGTCAATAGGAAAAGGCCCTGAGCCACAGGTTGATTGAGTTGGATGAAACACTACTTGGCTATCACCATGTCCAAATTTAGCACAAAGCTCAGGAAATAACCTAAAGACCAAATGTTTATCTTTTTTTTTTTATCTCAGACTAGCTTCTCTCTCATGTGTGATTACGCACTGGATTTGTAGTTGTGCGTCACATTTCCTCCCAGCACCCCTTTCTCTTGACAGGCAGCTACTTGTGTGGTGTAATCACAAGTCTCTGTGGCCCAAGGCTGTTCAGGTTGTGTACAGGTTTTTTTTCTGCTTGGTTTAAAATGTGGAAATGTGCATGTGTGTGAACTTTGATATTTGTAACTTCGTTCTGTGTTGTCAAGTAAGACAATTTCTGAGAACTCTGCAGTGTGGAAAAAAGGGAAGATGAGAATATGATTGACATTTTTCTTAGCAGGCACATTTTCTCAACTGCATGTGTGTGTGTGTGTACAGTTTCCACTGATGTTTATGTGCACCCCAGTATGAGTGCTGCATGCCATTCTGATCCCTGTCAGGGCCTTAAGCCAAGCCCGCAGCAGGTCCTGCAGCTAAATTCATAGAAATAGAAGTCTTTCCTAGCAACTGGACACAGACTGACACAGAGAGGAAGTGTTGGCAGTGCTGTAGCTCACAGGTACATTAACATTTTTCTATGGTCAGGAAGCAGCAGGCTGGCTGTCATCACAGGACTCTCCTTTCCTTGAAATCTGCGTCCATGAAAATTAATCTATTTAAATGCACTGAATGAGAATGACACCATGCAGACTTGCATCACCAGAAATATTTTATGTAACTGTCACGCAGCTAGCACACCTCTCCTGACACACTGTCTAACACATGACCCACAGCAAAACCACACACACAAACACCCATGTCCAAGCCCACATCACAGAGAGTAGAAAAGCAGGCCTTGCCCCATTTTTGCTCCATCTGAGTGAGGAGGAATGATGGGGTGGAAACATAAACAGCAAAATCAACCAAAAGGAGGGAGGATGAGAAAACTACTGGAGGACGGAATATAACTCGCTTTGTTATGACACAAAACAACAGGCGGAGTGAAGAGAAAACATACAAAACTTAGGAATGAGAGACAGGAAAATGTTCAAATGAAAGGTAAACAAAGCCTGACAGCTAGAAAAACATCCACGGCAGTTCCTTCACCGTACATATGTTCCTTGGGCAAGATCAGTTTACGTTTGCAATCAGAAGCTTATACATGGAGAAGGAAATGGTGTTTCCAGGAAAACGACAGAAACAGTGATTAAAGGAATAGATTGACCTTTTGGGAGTATGCTTATTAGCTTTGTTCATGAAAAGATATCCCTGCCTTATCTGTTCATTAAATATAATTATGGAGATGATTAGCTTGGCATAGCACGCACAAAAAAGTTAAAACAGCCAGCTTGAACAAAGCCAGTAAAATCTACCAAAGCAACAAACATAAAGTAACATGTCAGTTAGTGGGCTTTAATGACACATTAGGCAGATTTTGTTAACTTTGGACAGAGTTACACTGTCATAGCTTCCAGGCTAATTACCCCATTTAGGCTAGTCATTTGGCTAAACTGAGTGAGCTTAATTCAGCCTTTGTTTCCCAAAACACAAGAATAGGGTAAAAAAAAAAAAAGAAGGTTGTTTTTGTGTTGAATCACAGTTGAATGGAGTGTTTTGAATTAAGTTGATGGTAATTTTTGTTGAACACAGACCCAGTTCGTCCAGTTGAGTTTAGATATTCAATGACAGCTGGGCCTCACATGGAGCTTTGGCAAACACGCTGATGTTTCCCATTGTTTGAACACTCACGGGACCAACCCAGCAAGTCTGCCTAGCAACAATTAATGCTGAAATGTATGCTATTGCACACAGGCAGTGTCATTTACCATGCATTGCAATCTCTCTGGATTGATTGGAACAAAATCAATGTTGTTCTGGGACTGACTGCCAGCATTTATAGAGTTGTCAGCTAGCCTTCCTTCATGATGGGAGTGGCATGGTGTACAATGGCTGTGTTGGAGATCTGTTTAAGACTAGAGGCCTGTGGGTGTTGACACAGCTGCCAGAGGAGCAGAGATGAGAGGATGGAGACAACTTTGGACAAATGTTCTTCTTCCTTTGGTCACAACTTTGAGATGATGAGTTGTGAGGGGAAGTGAACATATAACCAAGTTTTAAATGGGAAATTCATTTAACGCTTAGAACATCATTTTGAGTCCTGAAAATTCATTGAGCACAATTTATGTGCTGAGCAGATAAAGACCCATATGTCTGTGTGTGTGTTTATCTGGGTCTGTGTTGAGGAAGAACTGTTTTTATCATTATCAGCAGTTATACTTCAGGGTGACCCCTGGCTCTCTCATCAGCCAACTGTGTTTTGGTGTGTGTTTTACTGCATTTGCGTGAATGTGTGTGTCAGCAAGTTGTTTGTCCTCGTGAGGATTAAAAAGCTTTTCAGTAAGAGGAAACTTTAACGCTACTTAACCCACGGTGCCTTAACCCTGCAGCCAACGACCCTTGTTTTCCAGTTCTGGTACTTCCGGTGTCACACAGCACAACTCTTCCAAGAAAATGTCCCAGAAAACCTTGGAATAGATTTAAATTTGTCATGTGACAATGACCCAGCAATGAAAACACACTGTGATTACTCTTTTAACAGGAAACACATTTAGTATTAAGGCTGATCCACACAGACGGAGTAACACTTATTTTGATTGAAAGGCTGCAAGCAAAGCGGGATGATTTTATCTTTTCCTTAGATGATGTAACTGCTCTTTATTATGCCCTTAGATCAGCCACCCTCCGCACACTCACCACATGCACACATGACAGCACAAAATAAAAGGGAAGGCAGTCACAGGAGTCATACATTTGTTGCGCCAAGTACCAGGGGCCAGAAACTCCCCCAGTGAAAACACTAGTCAGACCCAACACACTAACATAACTGCACTCCCAGACAGCAACGCATCTTCAACTGCAAACTCATAACCTCATGTTACGAAACAGCAGCCAAGTAGTCTTATTGTGGTGAAGCCTGAAAACATGTAAAGGTCAATGCATTTGTCAGCAATAAACATGCAGTCCTTTATAGTATGTTAATAATATAATATTTCTGTAATTGCAATGTCATTAAAGAGACATAAGAAACCTGGCAAAGACAATAATAACAATGTTATTGTATTTCTAGGTTAACAACTCTTAAGGAATAAGCAGTGACTGAGGCTCACAGTATATCATTAAACAGACATAAAAACTCTGCAAGCCTCATAAGTCTTGCTGTTTTCCTGACAGATGATGATTAATGAATCTGTTAGATGTCTGTTAGAGCCAGATAAAATGTTATGCATGAACAAAACATTCCTAATGCCACAATAAGTTATTCAATAAGTTTAATTGCTGTTTTTGAACACTTGTGTTTACTGACTCAGTTTCTACCTCCTTGGCTCATATTTTGTTACTAAATCATTCACCAAACAAGACAAAAGACAAAACTGTCAAAGTTATAGTAAAGACAAATTTGACTGATCACATCATTTCTTAAAAAAAAAAAAAAAATCAATCAGATATTGTAATAATATTTTTATAGTTTATTTTTTTATCTTTTATCTTTATGTAGCAATGATTTTAAATTATGACAGCCAACTACACACCTTTCATTTCTCCTTTTCTCTGGGTTAGATGACAGTAGAAGTAGTTTTGAGGGTTTGATAATTACTCATAAATATGGTTGCTGTGACAGTTTTCCATGTTAAATACAAAGGACCCCAGATAATTACAGATTTTAATATCTGCTGATGACAGACATCACCCATAGCATCATTAACCCTGCAGGTACTCCACACTATAAAGTCTTGATTATCACCCTGTGAACCCGTGGATAATTTTCATTTACTGGTTTACCAATACAAAAGTATGAAAACAGCTATGGTGAAATGGGACCAGAAGCACATCTCTCAGTCAAATTAGCCTCTGGAAACTAATGTAATTATTTAGCACTTCAGTGGGTCGTGGAGGTGTGGGGATGAAGGGGAGGGGAGGGGATGGGGTGGTATGCTCGAGCTGACATGATTTCATGCAGAAAATTTATTCAGCTGTCAATATCATTTAGATCTGTGCCGGTGAGCACTGGAGATTGTGTGTGTGTGAGGGGGGGGGGGGGGGGGGGGGGGTTTCCAATTTCCACTCCCCTTTCCCCACCCTTTCTTCCCCCTTTTTTCCCCGTACCCCAAAGCCGTTTCTTTCCTTCACT
>JBBBVU010000015.1:21917714-21928436 GCA_037177055.1 Atherinosoma microstoma | reverse complement strand
CCCCCCCCCCCCCCCCCCCCCCCCCCCCCCCCCCCCCCCCCCCTCCCCCCCCCCCCCCCCCCCCCCCCCCCCCTCCCTTGCAGATTGCAGCTCAATTGTAATGACATTGTCTTCAATCTTTTCTCCTATGATACCAAGGCCGTGTCTGTATTCAATCTGAACATATCTTCATGTACCTGCATAAGTAGTGAACACTTGGTGATGGGTAAGCAAGAAGACCAAATGTGTTAGACAGAAATGGTCTTTACTTTAATGCAAATCATACAACAAAACTCAGCAAATCTTTGTCAGGTTCTCGTCATCATTCCCTGATGATGAAGGAATGATCAAATCACTTAAACACCCACAATCTCACCATTTCATCTCTGAGTGGCCAGTGTCACTCCCATCACACCACCCAAGATAACATCCTCTCAGATCTTTTCTATTCTAACTGTGAACTTTGTCTGAACCTACGCCTTTGCAGAAACAAATATATGACATCAGAGGGAAAGAAAACGAAGGGATGAAGAAGATTTTCATTCAGAGAATACAGGCATCAGGTCAGCAATCTGACTTATCTTGCCAGTTCTCACAGTGTGAGAGAAGCATCGACACAAGATGAAAGAACTGGCTTGCATTCCAAATGCTGTTGATGAAGGACTTCTGAGACATGGAGAAGACAGAGAGGAAGAGTCAATGTACAGACAGTGGCAGGAACAGTCAACAAAGCAACGCCCTGCTAAAGGATGGATTCTTTGTATCATTTGCATGCTTAAGCATGAAGCGTTAAAATCCACAAAGAGATATTTGCATTTTCTTTCCAGTAATTTGCAAAGGCAGTTCAGATATGACAAGAGTGATTGTTGCTGAAGAGGATGCCTCTTGTCTACTGTCAAAGAAGTTTTTCTCAAAGCTGTCTCATCATTAAACTGACTGCTTCACAAGTGGAGACTGGTGTCAGTTTGCCACTGATAAGACATTTTGCCAAATTAAAATACATGTCAGGTAGTTATGTAAGCTAGTGATGAATGTGTCTTTGTGATGTGTATTTTGCATGTGTGTGTGTGTTAGTTTGTTCCCTCAGGCTCTGTGAGGGTCCTGACAATTATATCTGTCTGAGGCCTGAAGAGTACAAGTAAGTACAAGGAAGTAACTCAGACAAGAAGGCAGAGAGGAAAAAGAGTAAATGGAGGTGAAGATACGATACTGTTGAAAGAGTGAGCCCACATGATTCCCCATAAACCAACAGGACTCTGTTTGTTGCATAACTGTGAGAGTGCAGAGACAAACTATGCATTGTCAAGGCACAGTCACACTAGGATGGTTCGGGGGACTGGGTTCAATTGGGTGGGGAATTTTGAAAAAATTTCACATCTTTGTTTGGTTTGGTTTGCTTTCACACTGCGCTTTGCTCAAGCAGACCAAAGTGCCTGGACACACTACAAGCGAAATGAACCGGGGTATGGTTGATGAACCGAGACACCTGGTTTTCAAGCAGACCAGAGTTCGGTTCTTTGGTCTATACCAGACTTTGAATGCACATTTACACTGCTTCAAACGAACAGTACTATATGTGGAAGCAGACCAGAGTTTGTTTAAAGTGAAGCAAACAGCGCCAGTGTGAATGTGTCCTTAAACTAAAATTAACAGGACACAAATACAGTATCATCCACTTCTCAAAAGCATATACATTTTATTTGGGGACATAAGTTTCTACCTAGGTTCTAAAACGAAAATTGGTTTATTTGAAGCCATCTTATTGGGACAGTTGAGGTCCTGTCAGCACTATGCCTCCGATTGATCATGTGTCCTGGCTACTTGGCCACGAGGATGTCCCTTTGGCTGAATGGTCATCGCCCGGGAGTCTGGGGTTCAAACCTTGCCTGGGCCCTCCTTCGTCCTGCCACATTATGAAAAGCAAATCAGACATGGATTGTAAATCAGAAACGTTTTGGTTTGAATCAAGGAAAAAATGTGCAGTGGGAGTATAAGCTGTTTGTGATCTATGCTGACACATCCACAGAAGAAGTAGTTGACCTAACTGGAAGAGAACCTCTTGGAAAGAAAACAATCAAATAATAAAAACTGATGTGGTCATCAATAAGAAGAAGATGTAGAGAATTCTTCTTGGGACATTATTTTTGTCTGTGGTAATATCTGGGATGTTCGACCATGTCTTGTGGTCGCCATTCCAGAATGAGTTTGTTGTTTTTTGGCTCAGACCCGAAACAGTTGGTGAGTCTCTTATTTCAGTTTTTGCAGTTGGACTTGATTCGATTTCAATCAAATTCCTCTTTGAAATGTGCAAATAGCACCTCCAACAAGTGTATTGTTTGTCTTCTTTTGGTGGATTAGTGGAAGGTTTTCCAAATTTTATAATTTCCATTCATTTTGCCTTATTCACATTCTAAATAACAGTAAAATGTCTTTTTCTCACATAAATAAGTCATTAATAATTAAATACTTTTTGTATCGGGAATCAAATTTACTTTGATGAAGATTGATGAAGATGAAGTGTTGCCTAAAACCTGTGTGGAAGTGAGGTGAAAAACAGGATTGTACAATTTTTTTCTGGAAATAAAGGCCAAATTCTTAATTCATCTAAGCACTAAGAGTAATAATTGTCGTTGTTATTGATATGACTTTTTTTCTTAATGGCTTAATGGCATCTTAATGGCTCAAAATGAAATTTTCATAACATACCCTTTTCCACATACCCACACCTATATGTGAATCAGCCATTCCATATTCCTTAGTCCATTCATTTCTATTGTAATGTCCACAATCTTTCATATGTATGTGAGACTGCTGTCTTTGTTTTCCCCCTCTAGAATTTGCTTAAATATGCTCAAACAAATACAAAATCTTGCTGTGGATTTAGATGTGTGCCAGGAAGTGTAACGCCAGAACTGCCAAGGGGTCATTTTTACCCACTTTGAATTTTTAACTTTATGTAACTCTCTTACATATAACCTATCTGTCTCAAAATGTGGGTCTCTTCCTATAATGCCCATTTTTGTCATCTTGTGAATTTTGAGATGTCTGTGATACAAAATGAAAAGATTATGATAATTTATACCTAGAACCGTCGAAGCGAGTCATTTTTACCCAATAAAAAACAATGTAAAATGCCCAAAGTAGAAGCAGCCACAGCAAGGCAGCATCAGCATTGCTACGCAACAGAGTTGTGGTGCGTTTAAATGACAGATCAAAGTATCGTCTTTCATTGTTTACTAGCAAATAAATCAAATGATAGATTTCAGCAGTAGGCTTAATCAAAATTTGACTTATAGCTAAAGATGCAAGCCGCCCTTCAACACAAACCCTTGGGGACAACATGGTCTTGAGACTATTAGAGCCTTTCTTGGGCAAAGGGAGGAATGTGACAACAGATAACTTTTTCACATATATCCCTCTGGAACACAAACTCTTGGCCAAAAACACCAGCTTAGTAGGAACAATGGTGCCTCTCCCATCAGAGAGCAGTGCTTTTTGAGACTAAAGTAATGGAATGTGACAGGGCATCTCTGACCAGTTTTTGTTGTTCTTTTTTGTAATTGTTGCCTTAAAACAATCGACTAAAAAAATATAAATAATAATTATTTAATTATTATTATAATAATTTCATTTTGTTAGATATTAGCTGATATTTGAACGTTGTAAGCTGGTAAGCTTAACATCTTCTATCTAAAATACAAGCCCAAAGTAATCCCACATGTTAATCAAGTAATTATTTATTAATTCATTGAAACTTTGTGTAGTTCTGAATAATAAAAAATAGTTTCAAAGGAAAAAAAAGACTTATATAAACAGCATTTCTCTTTCTTAATGCTGCATCAGCAGCGGGTCAAAATGACCCACTCTGGCAGTTCTAGGGGGTATTAGAATGTTGGCGGTTCCAGTGTTAATAAATAAAGTAGCTCACAAGCTAGCAAACTAAAACTTAGCACAAAAAATAAGTCAATTTATGTTTGGTCAATGCTTCTTGACAATAATTTTTATACTTTTGGAAAGCCTGGCTCCACATTTGAACGGAAAATGCATTTGTGGGCTGAACAGCAGAGTTGAGTATGTGGGCTGTGGCCATGAAAAACTTCCCATTTCTTCTCTGCCAATGCCAAACATCTTATCCTGCTATTGGCTCTTGTTTGGTGTCATTTATTGGATAGGATGATTAAAGTTTAAATTACCTAGACAAATTGGAAATTTGGAAATCTAATCATTTAAAAAAACAGGGGCCTCGGAAGTATGTGGAAGAACACAGAAACAACAGCCTGACACTTCCTCCTCATGCTGGTCACCAGCTTGGTCACACACAGCGGTGGGATGGCATTCAAGTCCGCTAATGTCGTTGTGGAGTTCTGGTCTCTCTTGTATGAACAGCTGATCCCATAAGTGTTAAATAATGTCAGTCTGGAGGTAGTCTCTGATTAAGGAGATGGAGGATAGAGCTCATCTCAATATCTCTCTGCATTGATATTTCGTCCAATGATGACAAGCTTTGTTTTTCTGGTGAGACAAAGACAAAGCTTGTCATCCCCATCCCCACACACTGCCTCCATCCCCATCACACTGCCTCCACCAAAAGCTATTATCCTCAGCTTCCTCAGTCAGCGTTGCATTGTTAGCATCTTCTCCACACTTTAACTCTAGGCTCTAACTACAGTAGGCAGTATCTGGACTTATCACTGAACATAACATTCCTCCACGTGTCCAGGTTCCAGTGTGCATGCTGCTGACACCAGCATAAATGGGTGAAGGACATTCATGGCAGTGAATAAATAAGCTGTTTGCAAAAGAATAAAAGTTTTTCATGGGTACATCCCACATACTCAACTCTGCTGGTCATTCCACAAATGTGGTGCCATTTAAAAAGGAAACTAAAGGAGACGGAAGATAGAGCTCATCTCAATATCTCTCTGCATTGATATTGATGACAAGGCTTTTCAATAATCTAAGATTTATTACCAACAAGTATAGTTACAAAAAAAAAAATTTACAAACACAAATTTCCCCTTTTTTTTTTTTTTTAGATTCTAGCTTGATAAGTTATTACTACACATTTAACACTTTAAGCAGCAAATTTAAATCTCATTTAAATTTAATAAAGAAGAAACCTTCATGTTTTTTTGATAAGGATATGGTTGTCAAAGATGTATAAGCCCACCTATGATGCAACAGCAGACAGACTGATTGGATGTGGTTCATAGTGAATGAATCAAACTGCACCATTGTTTAATATGTCACTTTAACAATGCTCATCCGAGTAAAATGTGAAAAACGGCATGATTAGTTCATTGATCTGATCAGGTAAGGAATGGTAAAAGTGCTATATTTTTTCATCTTTTGGATGTTCACCCTATATTGGAAGCTGGCATGTTAGCAACCTGCCCTGATTATAAGAGGACTGACTTTTAATTGAATCTCAGTTTTAATTTGAGGAAATATAATCATGAAATCTGGACTTTAAAACCCAAGTATATACTTTGCATGGAAGAGTGAAAACCTTGACATTATCAAGATCCCATTTCCTCCATCCTCCTCCTCTTCTTTTCCATGAATTTCTTTCACTCCACACTGTTACATGTCTTACTCTTCCACCCACATGTATCCTATTTTATGAAAGGCATACTGTACTGTCATACAGTGAAATTTGCAGCTTCGCTGACAGTGTTTCCAAGTATCTTCTCATTGGCCCAAGTTGGAGTTGAGTGGTCCATTGTCCACTCTGCTATCTGTCACCCACCTGAGACCATTGTGAGTGCTGACAGTGACTGCGGCCAGGCTTGCGTCACTCGAGGGCTGAAAAACAGCATAAATGTCAAAGGAATTAGCTGCCTTGCCGGCGCCCACAGAGCCCGGCATGACAATGGGTAGGAGAGGAGAGAGGACAGTGGTTACAGTAGCTGCAGAGCATAAGTAAGCCATATGAATCTGCTCTGCTTGCAATTCACCTCTACCCCCCCCCCGCCCCACAAGTCCTCTTGTTTTTCCTTTCTTTCTGTATTTCATCTCTGTTGCCAACTCATTTTTTTGTACTTGCCCCCCCACCACCACCACCACCACCATCCCTCTAAACTCTCTCCTTCCCTTGCTCTCTCTCTGTCTCGCCCACCTCGCCTCTGCCCGCAAGCAGTTTAGAGCAGATTATAGCCCTACCACCCCCACTCGCCCATTTACACAAACATTCACCGGGGCTCTGACGCACACACATACAAACACACATATAAATGTATATAAACACACTTTGAGACTTTGTGTATCTCTGCCACCTACAGTGGCACTACATCATCCTCTCCCAGCGGTGCTCAACCGTGAACTTGTTTAGAACATGCTGTCCACTCCAAATGCAGCCAGACATGTGCTAAAATGCCCCTGCGAGCCAAATTACTAAACATACCCATTATCAAAGTCAAACACACACCTCTTCTGATAGTTATGATGAAGGAAAGTGATAAATGGGGTGAACCGCAATGCACCCAGTGGTTAGATGTCCGACATAATCAAGCTGTTTTGTAATCACATGTTTATGGTGTGTAGTGGTAAAGGAAACCTTCAATTAAGACCCATGGACTTTAATATAGCTATGGCTGGCTATTTGTCAGAGAAAAACTTTGCTTTTTATAATGACAAAAAGGACCATATCTACAAAATGAGTTATTACAACATTGAGGGCACCTTTTGGGAAAAATTGCTGTGTAAACTAGAGCATTTTCTCTTCAACTTTTTGCATTTAGATCAGTCTATTATAGGCACTTTCTTCATGGTGCAATAATTATCATGTCTCTGACTGAGAGGTGGTAGCAATGCAGAGGAGATGCAGGTACAAGAACCTTGTGTGTGTGCATGCTTCTCTTTCTTTGTGTGTGCATGCATAGGCTCCTGTTTGTTCTGTCTGCCATTCTGGCCAATGTGTAGCCTGTGCATGCTGCACACAGTACAGCTGAAGGGGGGACTGCGTGGGCCTGACCTGCGATCTCACCACCCACCATACATATACACGCACAGTTCAGGAAACTGCCTCAGTTTTAGCCTGCAAGAAAGAGCGTGCACTTATCTGTGTGTATATTCGGGGTAAACATAAACCATTGTTTCCTTTTCCCCTTGGCCTCACTTTTTCCCTCTTTTTGTGACTATCCCTTATTATAAGTGTTTCTACATCCTCCTCAGGGGACAGCGATGACTGCAGCTGTCCCTATGACAATCTTGGTGCAACTGTCAATCACTAGGGTTGCCTTAACCTCCTTGGCTTACATTCTATATATATGCAGCTTCCTCAGCTTTGTCAGGTGTAGATGGCATGTCAGACAACTGTGTAGCTTAAATTAACAAACGCACGCCACATTACTGCCACAGTGATATTAACCGATCCATGCTGTGCATCTGTAAACGATGTCATCTGCTTGCCACTTCTGATCTAATTTTTTATTCTCAGTAATGCATGTTTCAAGCGATTGTATGTGCAGCATTAAATGTTCATGACATATTCAACTGTTAAATCCACTTAAATGAATAAAGTATTACACAAATAAAGAAACAGATCAATGGTTTGTCAAATGTAACAGTTGCTGTTGATACATTAAAGCTGGTGAAGATGCAAATGCATGTGTTTGTGTGTTGTTTGTGTGCATACCCTAAGCGCTACAGTCTGTTGGTAATGAGTGCCCTGAGTGCTCCCTACTACACCTAACTGATCCAGTAATTGCTTTTCCTCCTCTGCATTTATCATCATCTACCTGACCTGTCATGTTAGCTGGGCTGTGCTGAGCTGAGGAGGGCCAAGCAAGGTGTAGGACTTCATGGTGGAGATACTGGTGACCCTGTCTGGATGTACCAAAGTCCTCCGCCTTGGACAGGGAGGTGTGGGGGAGGGGAGAAGGAGGAGGTGAGAAGCAGAGAAAGCAGTGATAAAATGGTAGAACCTTTGACTTGCAGCTGGTCATCAGGCGTAAACAAAACACAATAACAAATGATAATATTTCCGTTGTATTGCGTTTGTTTTTAGGGTTTCACACACATTTTTTCTTTATTTGTCTTTAATGTTTTTAAAATGACACCATGGTGATATCTCCACACATTAAAGTTCATTTCAGGACAAACTGAAAAAATGATGGTGCTTTTAAGTAAGAAAACTTGTCCCGAATCAGATCACAGCTAAGAGTCAGAAACAGGGCTGAAAATCTGACCGGATGGTGTTGTGTTTAAACACACCGAAAATACATGTAGGTTACAAACTCACACAAAAGACACTGCCCAGAAAATTTAAACAAATAGCCTCATTTTTGCAAGGCATGCAACTGTGTGTGTGTATTTGCATGTGTGAGATAGAGGGAGTGTACTGTATGTGGGGGAGGGCGTGCCACTGCTACTGCTGGTGGGGATTTGATGCTGATGAGTTCTGTAATGGGAGTGAACAGGGAGCGTGAGGGGAATAGATTGGGACTTCATTGGTGAGCCCACTCTCCCCATGCACTGCAGTGTGCTTGCCTATTTATTCCCCTATTTCGATGCGTCTTTGCTGTGACCTTTCTTCAGCCAATGACAGTAAAACCCTATTACCACTAGAGAGCTGCACATCCACTACTAAGCACTCCTCCTCTTCATGACTCCCCCCCCCCCTTTCATTCCTCGTAGAGTCAGTCTGGAGCTGCAGTACTTTAACTAGGGGAGGAAATGAAATTAATTGCACCTATACCATCATGTAAATTATCACTTCTTTGGCTATGCAAATTTAGGAGTAGAGAGAGAATGAGACACAACTGGAAGATAAGTGTAATTACAAAAAGACATCAATGTATTCAGTTACACCTCATGATGTCCATGGTGATGCTTTGTACCCAAAAGAGAAAGACATATGACAATATGTATCTTAAACATATGCAAATGTCTATTGGTCTCAAAAGAAAACTGTTTTTCATTTGATTAATCTAAAGATCGCATTATCCTCACAGGATTCCGAATAGTTGATTTACAGGACTAAAACATAACGTTAAAATACGCCATACAGTCAACATTAAAAATGAACGTTTGTTGATTTTATATTTTCGATAACTGTCAACAAATCTCAACCAATGAATAAAAAGAATGTTCACACAAATATTAGTGAGACATGAATGAGCCAGCCTGTTGCACTGAATGACATTGATGTTGGAACATGAATGCTGTGGTTTATTTCGAGTCAGTCCTACTTGTACAGCTCTGGTGCCAACCATAAAGCATTGGCACACATTAGCTGCTGAAAGTAGACCTCAAACCCGGTTTCACTAACCTCTGCTGCTAGTAGGCAACCATAATTTATTAAGTATTTAAAGTTGCATTTCCACAGTTGATCATTTAAAGCACACATAAGCTTCCAACCTTAAAACTCTGCTTATGACTCGTTTTGCTGGCACACTGACATTCATATGCACATTCAGGGTCGTCATTGCCCTGCAGCATCCCGGGGAAATCCAAGAGGATATTATCGGAGGAAGCGAGGATGAGAACGAGGTAAAGTTAAAGAGCAAGAGACAAGACAGCAGTCAACATCATACTGATTATTGTCTGGCTAAAGAGAGAAGGAGCAGGAGGATGCAAGACAGATGCTAATTTACCAAACATGCCAAAGTTCTGGAGCATTGCTTTAGATTTTATTAATTTAATTGTTGTTTAATTTAATTTAATTGTTTTTACTGTTTTTGTTGTTTTACTGTTTAGTTGTTTTATTGTTCAACACTTTGGGCAACTGGGGTTGTAGTAAATGTTTTTAGTCATATAGACACACATTATACATATTTAAACATTTATATAACCACATGCACATACATATACACATATATACACATACACATAATTAGAAATAAATAAAAAAAGTCAAAACTCTAGGGTAGTTATAATTTTCTGTCTCCTGAAGTACAGGTTCCCATATCTCTTGGAATGTCTTAACTTTAAACTGTAATTTTGTTGATACTTTTTCCATTCCCATCACGTCTTTTACCCTTTCCCACCAGAGATCTCTGCTCGGAAATTATTGTTTTAGCCAGGAGACTGTTATCAATTTTTTTTTGCTGCTGTAATCAATATTTGTATATTTTTCTTATTTTTCATTGACATTTTGGTAAAATACCCAATAAGCATGTTTACAACTTCAAATTTAGTTTTTCCTTACAAATACTTTCAATCTTTCTCCTTACATTATCCCAATATTCTTTGATTATGGGACAATCCCAGAATATGTGAGTATAGTCTCCTAACTGACCACAACCCCTTCAGCACTTCTCAGACATTTTACTGTATTTTGATGTATTAGTTGGGACAATGAAGTATTGCATTTTAGATTTCCATTCAGACTCTTGCCATGAAACACTATTCAACATTGTATGTCCAGCTTTAAAGGATTCCTCCCAAATTTCTCCCAAGATCACTATGTGTCTTTCCTTCTCCAATTTCTCTTTAATATCCCAATTATTATCTGCTTCCATCTGTAGGGCTTTGAATATTTTTGAAATAAACTTTTTAATAGTGCCTGTATTTATCAATTCTTCAAAACAGTTTGGTCTATACGAATGTGTTCCCATTCCTTGTGTTTGATCAAATAATTTCGAATTTGTAAAAATTTATTAAAAAAATCTTGCGCAATTAGATTAAATTGAATTTTTAATTGTTCAAAAGATTTCATATTTTAATTTTCAAAAAGCTGTCCAATATATATCAATCCCTTCTCTTTCCATTTCCCAAATCCCCCTTCCATTGAGGGTGTAA